>JAUMHB010078561.1:1419-12346 GCA_032359685.1 Pittosporum tobira | reverse complement strand
AGCACAATAATTGTCAAAATGACCAAAATGCCCTGAGCACAATAATTGTCAAAATGACCAAAATACCCCTGGTCATTTATTATATTATTATTTTAATTCAATTTCTTGAAAAGTAGCGACGTAGAAAATAATTCTATTGGACATCATAAAAGGAAAATTTCATATTATTAATTGTTCATAAAAATTCGGATTCTCACAATTACAAAGCTCCTATAAAAAAAATTTCAAAAGCCACATATAGGATAAATAATGTTATTAAATGATATTTAATGACAACTTATCACCTGTCAACCTTCCAAATTCTCAATTTGATTATATAAGGAGGCGGATGATATGAAACAATTTCATCATATTTCAGCTCTTAAAAATTCCAGCATATATCATAGCACAATTCAAAGTAATGACACGAAACTATGAGAATTAAACTTGAAAGATAAGTCATTGAGAATCTTTTTTTTGGGGTGAAATAAGCCATGAACCTTTGAAGCCAGAGAAAAAAGGATCTACGACACCCATCTATTTTGAATAAAGAAAGTCAAATTACATATTTATTATAATACTAATTCAATATATTTTGCAAATTAGCACCTTAATGTGTGTGTATATGCTAAAATGCCTTTAAAATTAAGTCAATTGAAAAATATCATTTATATAGCTGGACTAATCTAAATCAATTCATTAGAAAATACAATAATATACATCATATTTATAACGACAAAATCAAACTAAAAAAATAGCAAATACTATATATACGATACTATTAATTAGAAAATTTAAGTCATATTAAAAATGCTAAAAAAGTTAAAATATAGAAAAAATAATTATATATTAATAAATAATAATACATAGCACAAGTAACGCTGGGCGTTCATGCTAGTATATATAAAGCATAAGTCATCTAAAACTCAGCTGAGTTGGTTCCTCTTTAGTTCAACATTTAACCATCTTTTGGACAATTTTGCCCTTAGACTCGGTTAACTCAATCGAGTTAGCTCGATTATTTGTTTTATATTAAAAAATTAATTGTAGTTACTAAAATTTGAACCTAAGTCATTTTGGTAAATTATGGGTAAATTTACCACTTTACTAAACTCATTTGATGTAATAAATAAGAAAATGTTAAATATTATATATTCTACTTAATGAAATATAAATTTGGTCTTCCATTAATTTCAAGTATACGTATTTCTCATTATTAACACATCTACCAAATTATCAATAAACTATATTTTAATTGTAAATTATTAAACATAAATCTCTAACAAATATATAAATATAAATTTATTGCTAAAAAAATTATTAGTAATAAAAATAATTATGGCATGTCTATTATTTTTCATATATAATTTTTTTAAAGAAATCACCATTAGCCTAGATTTTAATTACAAATTATTAAATCTAAATCTCTAACAAATACTCCCTCTATCCAAAAAAAAAAAAATGAGTTCAGGTACCATTTTCATCGTAAAAAAAAAAGAGGACTTAATATACCACATCTAGTTTGTAATTACTTTCTTATTCTAACTTTATATTACATCAAAACTTTTTTTTTCTCTCTATCGTTATAAAATACACGTGCAATGGCAATTTTATTAAAAAAATATATTCTCTCCTAAAAAGTTAATTTTCTTAATTTGCATACTTTTCACATTTTATTCATCCTTTTTTGGACGGATGGAGTATATAAGTACAAAATTTCTATTAACAAAACTATTATTAATAAAAATAAATATGACATGTCTATTATTTTTTATACATAATCCATAATTAAGTATATTAGTAAGTTTACATAAAAAAAAATAGAAAATAGGTAACAAAAACTTAAAATTTTACAAATAACTTATAATTTGATTTTTTATAAACATAAGTTTAATCAACATTTATAAAAATTATAATAAATTATTATTTGTATACCAACAAAATCAAATAATTTGTGTTAAAATAAAATTTAAAAACATATTTATCAAATAAATAATTAAATTATAAATATATACATAATACCACTGTTTTAACTTTAAACAAATTAAGTATTAATATATATATATATATATAATATTAAAATAACTTTTATAATATATTAATAAATAATTGTGTCTAGTCCGGACAACGTCAGACGTTCGAGTTAGTTTTGAATAATAATACAAACTCAATCACAACTCATTTTCAAGTATCATGTATGATAGTATATATTACTTATATATTTATTATGACCATTGAAAATGAGTTTTGATTTGTGATTGAGTTTGCATTATTATGCTATATGATTTATTTATTTTTTGTGGAAACTCAACGACATGAACCAAATAAATAAATAAATAAAAGAAACTCAACAACTGTTTTTATATGTACTTTTTTTTGTAATAAAATTTGGTGTGCAATTTGAAAGCTATAAAGAGCTATATATATATATAGTTTAGTTAAGGAATCTGATTTGTTTAATGCAGAAAAAAAATTTTAGGAACTTATTTTCTAGTAAAAATCTTTTCAGGAAAAATATATTTTGAAAAGTACTTTATATTTCGATGTTTGATTGTCAAATTGAAAATAAGGTAAATGAATTTTATATTTCATATTCAAAATAAAATTTAACAATTATATTGTTATAAATTAATATAAAATATATTTAATATATTAATGTAATGAAAATTAACTTCCTATAATAAAAATTTGATCTTTTTTTGTGAGTGAAAACTTACATATGTTGTAGCAATAAGAATATTTATACTTTGTAGGAATTTAATGATATAGTAAAACTTAAAATTAATAAAACTAAAAATTTTGAAATTTAAATTTATAAATTATTTTTTCTGCAATAACAAAAACAAATTTTATTAATTAAAATTTAATTTTTTTATTACATTTTCAGACATATCAAACACAATTCTTTAACGCTTACAATTATTTCTATTTATAATTATATTCTTTACGCTCCGTTTGTAAGTTTTATGGCAAAGAAAAAAAATAGAAAAGAAAAGAGCAGAAAAATTATAAATTTTATTTTCTTGTGTTTGTGAATTTGTAACAGAAAACAGAATAATTTTTTTTTTCTTGTGTTTGTAACTTAAAAAGAAAGGAAAAGCAAAGATGACATGTTACCATTTTACTATTCAGTAATGATTTTCTTAAACTCTGTTTGTAAGTTTGGATAGAAAAGAAAAGAATAGAAAACTAATTAAAACAAGAAATATTATAAATAAATAATATATTTATATTTATATTTATTTATTTAAATATCATATTTTTAATAACTATTCAGTTTAAGATATAAATAAATAATATTTGTATTTAAAAATATAATTTTAAATAAATAGAATATTTTTATTTATATTTTTATATTTAAATATTATATTTTTAATTTAAAAAAATATTTTTAAAAATATATTATTATAGTTAGAGATGACGTGATATGTAAATATAAATTTGTTAAATTACAAAAGTAATGACAATAATAAAATTATAAAAATTTGAGTTATTTTCTTTTCTTTTCCGTCCAAATCTTTCCATTTTTATCGACAAAAATTAGTCAAAAAAATTATCTCTTTTCGGTCTTTTTCTATTTTTTTGTTCGATACCAAAAAATTTACAAACAATGCAAAAAGATAAAAAAAAATAAAATAAAAATAATACTTTTCTTTGGCCTTAGTTTGCCACCGCCTACTGACCTACGGTAAAGGGGTTTTAAATCGTGGGAGGAAGACAGGAAGTAATCGTACGAATCTGGTCTTCTCCAAATCGAAACCCCCCCTTTCAGTCGGGAAGACGAAAGAAAGACGAAAGCAAATCAGATATCTATGGTGTCTTAACTAGGTTCGGACTTCCCTCTAATCACCTCCACTTTCTTTTTCTTCGTTTATATGTATTGTGAGAGTAAACAAAACGATACAGGTCCCAAGCATCGGTTCAATTTCGGGCTCGTCAATCTCAATTCGTTCTTTGGTGGGAAATTCTTCTCTCAAGAATTATAATCTTTAAAATATGTATAATTTTAATTTTTTTAGAGTGCATTAGTCTTATATGCTAATGCTTGGTGAAAGCTGATTACAAAATCTTATATTTTCTAACTGCTGCTATTTGTTTCAGACAATATTTCATCTTTACATCTAAATTTGCAACAGTTGAGATGAAATACTGGGAACTTGAATTATGTTTAATTGGCTAACATGATTACTTCGTTGTTCTTACTAGTTACTCCCTCGTCCATTTCACAAAATGGGTCTCATTTCTCAAATTTATAGACTTAAAACGATACATTTTGATCTGAGGTTCACCCCTAAATACAATCACCACTTATCCAGCTTTGGCGCCATGATAGTGATATTGTGATGTTTAACTTAAGAACATTGTCATTTTACACTCACATGATTGAAAAGGGAACTCTTTTTGTGGAAAAGGAGAAAATGAGAAATGGGACACATTTTGGAGAACAGAAGGAGTAATTGTAAAAAGATATTCTGATTTTTCATTTTTCTTTTATTCCAGTTTAGAAATGTGACTATCTTCTTTTTGTAATTAAACAGGCTGAAAACCATGAAGATAACATCACGAACAATAAGGAGAAGACTCCACCATGGGGATGTTGACGGGGGGAAATATGAGCATTTGGAGTCATCGGGGATGGATAGTTTGGATGAACCCTTATTAGGTGGAAATGACTATAATGATAAGCACCCAGAGGTGGGGTTCTTAGTGCTTCCTTTTGTTTACTTCTTTGATACATTTAGATGCTTATATGAACTTATATATACACACTTACACAGTACCTGTGTGTAAGTTCTAATGTGGTTAAAAATTCGGCAATTAATAGTGTATATTTATTGGTGTTATAGGGTGACACTCTTGCAGATATTTGGGATGATGAACGAAGAAAGGAAAACTTACATTGGATGCTTCTTTTTTCAAATCTAGTTGCACAATGGGCACAATGGTTAGGTAAGTATTATGTCACTTTGAATGTTTGACATATTTATGTTTAGATGTGACTTAAAAAAAATAAAATAAAACACTAATGTATACTAATGTTGTAATTTTATCTGCTCAATGTTGATGAGCTACTTAATTTTTTTCTTTTCTTCGCGTTCTGTGTATGATTTTGTATGTTGAAGTTTGCTCAACTTGGACACTTACCAGAGACATGACACCGGAGTGCTATCTTAATTTGATGACATCATGATTGTTTACTGTTTTTACCTTTGGAGCTACCAAAATGCTTAATCTCTGTTAACTATATAGCTTCTTTTTGAACGGGTGGTGCACTGGTACCACCAAAGCTTATAAGTGTCAAACATATAATGATCCAAGCTCGACTCCCTCATGTACCAATTAATTAAATCCCATAATAATGGGCAAGAGACCCCTAATTAAGGGTAACAAGATCCCACAATAGTGGGTAAGATAATCCTATAAAATAGGCAAATAATTCCCGCATAACGGAGACTTGAACCTAAGACCTCTAGGACTTCTAGGAAGTGGAGGGTCTCAGGGCCTCAGTCTTAAGCATTGGGATAGGACCTCATTGACTATGTTAACTATATAGCTTAAGAAATAGGCTTTGCTCATTTTCTAGTGATGAGAGGGCTTACTCTAGCACATCAATCTTAAGTTTTCAATTTCATTAGTGAGTCTAGTCATTCGTTTTTATCTTTTGTTTATATATTTTGCTTTTTCTAAGATTTAAGCAACATATAGAATGATGTAATATACTATTATATATCAATGGGATGATATTTTTTGGGCCCTGCGGTTGAGGAATTTTCTGTTGTATGGAACATGTTCATGGGCTCTCATTCATTTTTAGAGTTTTAGTCCCTTTTCAGATAATATTCTTACTAAAAAGTTGGATTATATCATACGATCAGCTCTGCTGTGCCAGTAGTAACCTATTGATCAACCCTCTTACAGTCCACTTTTCTTATTCCTACATACTTGACATGGACCTACTAATTGCACACTTTATGTTGATATTAATCAGAATATGAGAGTATAAGGTTCCACCAGCAAAGTCAGTTTGGTCTGTAATTTCTGAGTAACTTTTTTATTGTCAAGATATCGCAGAAGTTTCATTTGATAACTTACAGCTAACTATAAAGAGGTTAAAACACTATATTGCGGTGTTAGCTGTATCGAGTTCAATCGTGGTTGCCAGCCTCCACATGTGATCTTATTTTCCTTCTTAATTTTTGTAGCAGATATACTCATCGGATCAGGATCACTTCTTGGATGGTTCCTGCCCTTCCGTTCTGCCATTCAAAGTGGAACAACGAAAATTTTTCTCTTGCCTTCACTTACTCCATTACAGGTATGAATTTCATTTGAAATTTGACTCTCCTTTAAATTTTTTGAAGACAGTAAATTTTTACATTAATCTTTTCGATAGGTATTTTTTGTACATTATTTATTCTATAGTGATAGCTGTGTTTATGTATGGACGGTATCTGTAAAATTGGGGATAAGGCATTCCCCATCTCTTAGTTACATCATACTTTCCTGTATAAACTTTTTATGATGCATGGAATGATTATACTTTGGGTGACTCCGGGTTATGCCATTCTGGTTATTGGGTCCATACACACAAGAAAGCAAGCATAATATGTAAACATTGTGCAAGCCCAATATATATATATATATATATATATATATGAAGTACATAATTTGCTCAATAGCTTTTTGTTTCCTTGGTTTAGTTGATTAGTTCAGTGATAGAATTTTTTGAATCCCTATAACTGTTCTGTTCTCTAAAAAAAGGTATCTTTTTTTATTTTTTATGTTATACTCTATTTTATGCTGTTTGTCTTGACTCTGAGTTATGTTTCCAGGAAGCAAGACTCAAAAATCTAAAGCGAAGATTGGAGGTCCCTTTTGATGGTTCTTGTTTGGAGCATCAAGTATGTCATATTCCCGTATTTTCCCTATTTTCTAATAATGAGTGCTACCATTGCTTCTCGAATATTTGTATGCGTGTCATTTTTTTATGCTATGCTACCTATTGGAGTTCCATAGTTTATTTGAACCATGCTTGAGGCTTCAAAGTATTATAAATAACTAAATTTAATAAAATCATGAAAACGGATTGTGCAGTTCTCCAAAAGTGAGGTTCAAACGATTTTGCACTGAACTATATATGTTTAAACATAATACCCCATGTTTGTCCCAGTGATCCAGCGCAAGTTTAGTATACCGCTGACCCATGACAATGTAACGTCTGAGATAAACTGAATTATTTATTATTAATATAATTTGTTTTACATAAACTAGATAATTAAATTATCAAATTGATTTATCCAAATAACAACAAAAAGAACCAGATCATTGTAATTGCCATGCCAAGATAAATTGCCTAGCTGAAAATTTGGAATTGCTTCCTTTAGGCAGCTTTACTGTTAGTCTAATACGCATCCAAATATGTAATGTGTCAACTGTAAAACATTTTTTGATATTCAAATTAAATTGTCTTAATTGAAGTGCTTGCAATAGAGGATATGTGGCAACATCCCGTTAGACCACAACTGGAAAGGTTAAGCAACCACCAGTTTGTCAACTAGTTGGCAAGGACTAAGGTGTCCGAGACACAGCCAATAACGTCATGTTGTGGCAGAAATTGTATCATATACTCATATTATATGATAAAATTTAGGATTTTAAGGATTGACTTTCAAAAAATGAAAAGGGACTCATTTTGTGGAACGGAGGGAGTATGCTGCTGTCTCTCTCTGAATCATGATCTAATGAAAGGAGAACATATGTAAATAAAACTTGGAGGAGATAGAAACTCTCTTCCTTTTCAGATTTCAATCAAACTGATTTTTCGGTTGCAGAATGCTCTCAAACAATTATGGAGGTTAGCTTATCCAGATAGGGAACTCCCACCTCTTAAATCGGAGCTCTGGAAAGATATGGGTTGGCAAGGATCTGATCCTTCCACCGACTTCAGGTATGCAGGGTAAAAAAGGCAATTTTTATTAGGCTTTGATATGAATTCATGTTGTTTTAATACTTTTGTGAACTTCTTTTAGGGGCGGAGGATTAATATCATTGGAGAATCTTATTTTCTTTGCCAAAATGTATCCGGTATGTTAACTTTCTTGTCCTTTTTTTTGTGCTTTTGAACTTGATATATCAAACATTGACAACTGATCCTTTTCTTTATCAGTATAACCAACTATAATGGAAGTTAAGAATTGAAGATATTTAGTATAAAAGGAAAAACTTGCAACTTAGAAGGCAAGTTTGTATCGATTTGATTACAACAATGCTCTCGTTAGTGATTGACATAGGATTAGGTTGATTCCTGTATAATTATGAGTATGCAGCTGCAGAAGTTGAGTTTAAATATTGTCCTTCAATCTCCTTTTAAAGTTACATGAAAATTATAAAAGTTAATAGCTTTTCGTGACTCTTTCTTCCCCTAATAGGAAGCATTCCAGAATTTGTTGCACAAAAGTGATGGGAAAAGAGCTGAATGGGAGTATCCCTTCGCTGTCGCTGGCATTAACATCTCTTTTATGTTGGTACAAATGTTGGATCTTCAATCAGGTATTGAAAGTTTATATTGAACAATTAGGATGACAAACTCAGAGTTGGTCTACAATTTATTAATGTTGGGTTTGGTTCCATTCCTTTGGTGAAAAGGAATGGAATTAAATTTACATTGCAAGAGAGTGGTTATGGGAATGAAATGCCTAACTGGCAGTAAAATTTAAGTTAAAACTGAGATTGAAAATGGAATGGTTGAAACTCACCCATTCACTGCCAATTCCCACATCTTTTTCAATTTAAAATTTTGTACTAACAACACATTTTATTCCCACAAACAATTTCTTTCAATGTAAAATTTCATTCCATTCTTTTCACTCTTTTCACACAAAGAATGGAAACAAAGCGCAACATTAGTTTAAAACATGAGATGTATGGTTACTAACAACAAACTGGAATGAAATTGAATTCAAAGTGAAAACTAATATGAATTTAAAAATAAATAAATAAATAAATAACTACATCATTTACAAGATTCTACTCTTTGCTTTTATGCTGATAATTGTTAGGGTCTTTATCATAAATTGAACTTGAGGAACACAACCTGTGACCTATGATATTATGTTGGATACACATCCGTTGGATGAGAGTAGTAGTTTAAATTACGTTGTCTCAAGCTTGAAAAATCTGAAACTCCAATGAAGTTTTCACCCTTCTGTTTTGGGTCTTTCCTCTCAAAAAACACAAAAACAAAGAAGTCTTCACTTTTTTCAATCTCGCAGAGAAGCCGACATCTTTGGCAGCCGTACGCTTCCGAGAATTACTAAGTGAAGATGAAATGGCATTTGATAATCTTTACTGTGTTGCCTTTCAAATGATGGACGCACAGTGGCTTGCCAGACGTGCTTCATATATGCAATTTAATGTGAGGAAACCTTATACAATGTTATATTTCAATTCAGTGTGTGATTTACATACATGAAATTTGCTCAAATAGGGCAATAGGTCATGTCTAACGAAGATTGGATTTATGCATTTTGGTTTTCCAGGAAGTCCTGAAGTCTACAAGGACACAGCTAGAACGTGAGCTTGCTCTCGAAGATATTTCCACTGTGAAAGATTTACCAGCATTCAATATGTTGAGAAGATAATCCAGCCAGTCCTATTTTCTCGATCGTAGATTTCGGCTGTACTTGTGTCACTGAAAGCAACTCCATACATCGTATACCAAATTACAACGCCCTTACCTTTTTTTCCTCTTAAAAAAGAAAGAAGGGTAAACTTTACTTAATCTTTTGAATTGATTTGCAGATGATCATCAATCATTTCAAAATCGACACTTAAACACATGTGGTTGTGAGATTAACTGCGATTGTTATATTATTCATCCAAATTAACCGCATGTGATATGCATGCGTCTCTAGGCGCGTGAAACTTTTCAAAATCAGTTTTTAAGCTATGTACATAGTCTAAATTGCCCTTAGCTGGACGCATATATACGAATGGTAGTTATGACATTTCACACATAGACTAACGGTGTTAGTCAAAAATTAACAGTTTTAGTTAATTTCATAATTATAGATGTTAAATTGTCGATTTTAAAACGATAATCTGTAAATCGGTCCAAATCATAGGTAATTAAGTAAAGGTTATCCAAGAACCTATATGTACTGGTGAAGGGGTTCATAGTGCATACATAATATATTAGCAAAACCGAATCCCAGATTCTGATCCTCCACTCAATTAAAAAGTAGATTTCATAAGTGGGTCCATTGTACTGTTATCAGTGCAGTTGGTACAAGATTATTGATTAAAATATAATTATTTAAGGTGGTTGTAGTTTTCACATATAAATTTAAATTTCATTCGTTTAAAATTTAGCTTGAATTTGATAAAAGTTTGTTTAGTTTGAGAAATCGAGTCAGGACTTGATAAGTTTGTTGAGGTTTAATAATATTAAATATTTTAAATTATTTACGAAAAAATTAATTGTGATTAATTTAAATTTGTTCGTTTAATTAAACGAATCGAGTTTAAGTAACTATGTTAATTGTGGTTGTAGTAGTAATTCAAAATGACATTCCAGTTAATCTTTAAGTATCCAATCCTCGGTTGGGTGGCTACTTGGATAATAATTAGCCAAATGGTAGCGTCTTGTTTGTAAGTTGATAAACTCTTTTTTTAAGGATGATAATAATAATTGTTCTTATCAACTTAAACAACGCTATTAATGTAAAAGCTAAATGGGGCAGTGAATGCTGAGTGTGATGGGGGGGAGGGGGGGCTGGAGAGTAGGTGCCAAGTTTGACAAGTTTCATATGTTCAAAGACTCGAGCCTGGTGGACCCTGGTGTGACTAATCAAACGTCGTCTATGCAGTTGAGGCACCTTGTTGTTAAGACCGACTCTTATTTATCTATTTATTTTATGTAATTATAATAATAGTATTTCACAAATTT
>JAUMHB010078550.1:0-12347 GCA_032359685.1 Pittosporum tobira | reverse complement strand
GTCAAAATAATTTAAAAACAACAAAAGATTCAACTTTGATTCTTACCTCAAGAACAGAAAAAAAATTCTTAAAGACAATTTTTTTGATACTGCGGTCGTGTTGGGGATTAGGGTTTGCTTGGTACGTATTATAAAGACATTATGCAACATTAAAAAGGTTGGATCGATGCAAGAAAATGACTACAGATTGTTTTGGGCAAAATTAGAAACTGCAAAAAGTTTCTGGGAAAAAGTGAAAGAATAGAAAAGGAAAGGGGGCAGAACGGGAAAAAGACAAAAAATTGGAAAACTGTGCATGTGGGTCCCACTGGGTTAACTGAGCTGAAATTCAAATTTCAAACTGCTATTTTCCTTGATTCGCGAGCCGAATAATTTAATAATTAAATAATAGTCTAAAAAGTGAAAATTTGAAAAATGCAATATTATACTATATTCTTACGTTTTGGCATGCTGCGATCGCAACGGCGCTGTCCGTTTTTTCATATGACACTCCGGTCAAAAAGTCAAATTTGGGCTAGGTTAAATCAAAAATCCGACGGCGTTCTGGGTCACTGTTTTTCCGTACTGGTTCCAGATCTTTGATCGGTTTATGTTTTTAAGCACTTTTTAACTTTTGAGTCAAAATGACCAAAATGCCCCTGAGCACAACTTTTACTAAAATGACCAAAATCTCCTCAGGTATAACACTCAGCAAAATGACTAAAATGCCCTTGGGCATGACTTTGTCAAAATGACCAAAATGCCCTTGGGTACAATAATTGTCAAAATAACCAAAATGCCCTTAGTCATTATATTACTATTTTAAATTCAATTTCTTGAAACGTAACGATGCAGAAAAGTCTCACTATACATCATAAGGTAAATATTATATTTTATTAATTGTTCAAAAAATTTGGGTTCTTACACAAAATATGTACAAAATACATTTGTCAAATAAGAAAATATACATACATACTTCTTCTCATTATTAATTGAACAATTCTTTTTATTTTCATATTAAATATTAAAATTCTATCATAATTTAATTTTATTATTTTAAAAATAAGTATAACACTCTATATACGAAAATACAGGTATAACTAACAAACTTAATTGAACAATTAACACAATACTATGTGTAAATTATTCATATTTTAAAATAAATTCAATAATTAGACATCAATACCTTTCAAAAATATAATTACATTGTCAAACAAATTGCGTCTAACTCGGACAATACTAAGCGTTCAGACTAGTACGTTAAATTATACAATAATTTTATATGTTTATGATATTGATAAATCTTACTCTTAATAGCACATGCTAGATTATTTTTAATTAGAGATTTGATATGCTATTTTCTATTTGTAAAGGATATAATTGTATTATTTGTGATTTTTGACAGAAACCGTGAAAGAGGTTTTTAGTCGCTGTTATTTGTTTTTATATAGAGAGAGCAATGAGATCAACCTTAGATCAAAGGCTCTAATTTATGTCAAAGTATTGGGCTTAAATTACATAAATTATTTAATTATAAGTCTAAAATATTATATGTATATATTAAATATGACATTAATATTATTTACCCATTTAATATATAATTAGGATCGTGTTAACTAAATAATTTATATATCTAAGTATGATATGTCATGCCACATAATTGAGATGGATCCCGACAAATTTAACAATAGAATCTTAGTCCAATTGTTAAGTTTGGGCCCTAAGAGTTCTTGTGAAATGTATCATGTTTAAATCTCTCACACGCCTCATTATTATGAATTTAATGATAAGGACTTTTGTCCCTCTTATTTGTTAAAATTTTCGGTCCATACAATCGTTGATCAGCATTATTTCTTATAACTTATTTCAAAACAGTTGAAAATTTATTTATTAATGTAAAATAAATTATTAGTATTAAAAATTATTTATTAATTAAATTTTCAAATAAATTTAAAATATTATTATACATAACAAATAATTTATCTAAAATTGACTAAAACAAACTCTTAAAATTACTTATTTTGAAAATAGATTATAAACCTACCAATATACTCTCTCTAGCTATAAAAAAAAACTATCTTATGACTCATAATATTAATTCATAACTTATTATTATTATTTAACATTGTACGATAATTTTGTAGACGAGGGAGTACATGCAGTATACTATTCGTGAGGGAATTCCTTCAAAAATTTAAATTTTCTGTTCAATCATCTATTTTATTTTTTTATTTCATTACAATTTAACTGACTAACGGTTATCTATATTTATTTATTTTATTTAATATTTAATAATTTTTTTAAACAATACACAAATGATTATTTGATTAAAATAAACAAATAAAAAATGGAACAAATGATCTAAATTATGCCTTCACTGCTTGTGCATGTAAGAATGCTTATGATGATATAATATATCCTTATTTCGCAAAAAAAAATTAATATTCTGCCTATCCTAAAAAAGATATCATAAGTTTATTAATAATTTTTGATATAAATTTTAAGAAATTTTAAAAATGTATTTATATATTTTTTTCAGTTCGGAAATAATACATTATTATGGTAAATGGCCACGTAGCAGCCAAGTTATTAGTAGTTATATTATTGTCATCGTATCAACGTATGGGCTGGTGTCATCAATCTGCACTTTACTTTTCTTCTTAAGTAGTCATCAATTTGTACTTGGCCACCTGTCTCTACCTTTGCCCAGAGCATTTGTGTTACTAGTATTTATCATCTACTTGAATTGTCTTGTTCAGAGTATGCTACGGCTTGTCTGCTTAAAACCATGGAAGAGCCTCGTAAGGAGATAAGAGAGGAGGACATCATTATAGTTGGTGCTGGCGTAGCAGGTCTCACTACTGCTTTGGGACTTCACAGGTATAGATAAGAGGGTAATAATTGGTTTCATAGAATCTCTGTCATGAAATTTAAGCTAATTTTGCTATGCGCCTGGTTCCAAATTACAGAATTTATGATCCAAGAAGCCGATGTATGTATCTTCTTAAGCTCATTTTACAATATACCTGCTTGATAATTTTTCTAGAATCTCTACGCATTAGATTCGGATACATGCTTGTTAAATTAAGCTAATTTTTATCTCTCTCTCTCTCTCTCTCTCTCTCTCTCTCTCTCTCTATATATATATATATATATATATTTCCCATATTACGGAATCTATGCTTGCAAAAGCACTTGTCGCTCCAAGAAATTAAGTTTGTGTAATCTTGCACTTCTTTTTTTTTATAGGTTGGGTCTGCGGAGTTTAGTTTTGGAGTCTTCGGACAGTTTAAGGATAACAGGATTTGCTTTAACTTTATGGACCAACGCCTGGAGAGCGTTAGATGCCGTAGGCCTTGGTGATTCCCTCAGACAACGTTCTTTACGGCTGCAGGGGTAGGCGAGTTTCTAAATTAGTATGGTTTAGTTTCTAATTTGGTGATATGAGTTTCAGGGGAGTTTGTATATTTTGAGTTTTATTCATTGTGAGGCTTAATTGATATGCTGAATGGTGGTGGTGTAGGTTTTCTAAGCTTTCGGTTGATTCAGGTCTTTCTTCTTCAGAAGCATCAGCCCAAGAAAATGTGAAATTGTGAGTAGTTTTCATTCCCGGAAAATTAATTGATACTCCTATTTATGTTTCTTTGTGTTTCTAACTCTTGATGCTTCCCTATTTCACAAAAATAGTCCTATTTGCAAAATTTACAAACTTTAAAGCTATTCTATCCATAATTGGAAGCCCTCTTTTCTACAGTTTTGATTTTATGGGCTGCCATGTGGCTCTCTTAAGGACTTATAGAAATGAAAGAGAAACAGAATAAGGGTGATTCTAAATAAAGAGTTGGGCTCCGCCTTGCGGGGCGTGTGCTGCTAGTTAATTATTACTCTTTTTATTTTGAAAAGGAATTCACAATTTTTTTGCCAGTTTTTAGTATGAATTTTAAGATATTTTAAAAATACATTTATATATTATATTTTCTATGAATTTTTATATTTTTAATATATTTGTATGTTATAATTTTTATTATATTAAAAACATATTAAATATACAATGTACATATAGTTTTTTGGAACTTTTTAAAACTCGTGTCGAAAACTGTCAAAAAACTTAGTAACTTTCTGGTGGTAGTATAAAGTTAGAGGACATTTCAATTCTTGAAAAGTCATATAGGAATGAGAGAGTATTACCGTTCCTTGCATCATTTTCATTATGTAACATACTCTTAAAAAGTGAATCTTATGAATTTTAGCTGTAACTTGATGTAGTGGCAATCATGAAAGTCGGTGCGTGATTAGGAGAGATTTACTGGAGGCCTTACTGGAAGCACTACCACAAGGCACAGTCAGGTATTCTTCTGAAGTTGTTTCCATAGAGGAAGCAGGACTCTTTAAATTAGTCCACCTCACAGATGGCTCAGTTCTCAAAACTAAGGTAAATATTGGTAAATATAAGAACTAATATATATTACCGAATGTAATTTCATTTATCAACTTGTTGCCATCTATGGTGAATCTATGAACGCTAACCACATCAGTTGAAACTTCCAATTTTAGGTGTTTATAGGGTGTGATGGAGTTAACTCAGTTGTGGCAAAATGGTTGGGTCTTCAGAACCCTGTGAATTCTGGGCGATCAGCAATTAGGGGTTTGGCTGAGTTCCCAGATGGTCACGGCTTTGAGCCCAACCTCTATGCACACTTTGGAGGCGGAGCTCGTTTTGGTTTTGTTCCTTGTGATGACAAGAACGTGTATTGGTTTTGCACTTTCACTCCATCTGCTAATGAACGTAAGCCTATAACCTGCGTATCTGCTCATATTTTGTTGTAGCTGTGGATTTCTATATATATATATAGAATACTCAGTCCCTTCCTCAAAAAGAGTCACATTTGTTTTGTAGTGGTGGCATGATAGTGAAGTTGTGATACTAACCTCAAGGACATTGTCTTATGTTACTGTATCATCAACTAAATTGGAACTTTCTTTTGTTGAGCAAATTTTATTTTATTTTTTGTTTGCAAATGTGACTAATTTTGTATAACAGAGGGAGTATAGGTTTTCCAATCAGAAGTTAAAGCTATAGTTCCATTAAAGAGCGATAATGTGATTGTCCAAGCATTTTTGGAATATATTTGAATTCATAATAACTTTTACGTTTTGATCAATTCAGTTGACAATGATATGGAACAAAACCCAACAAAAATGAAGCAATTTATACTAAGCAAGATTGCTAATGCACCTAAAGAGGCATCAAATGTGGTGGAAACAACTGAGCTAAGCCGCATCTCCTGTGCTTTTTTGAAGTTGAGATTGCCATGGAATTTATTAACAGGAAACATCGTGAAAAGCAATGTTTGTTTGGCTGGAGACGCTCTTCATCCGATGACTCCTGATATTGGTCAAGGCGGGTGCTCATCATTAGAGGATGGTGTTATTCTTGCTAGGTGTCTTGGAGAGGCTTCTTTGAAAAAACAGAAAGCTGAAAATAGAGAGAGAAGTGATCAAGAAGAATATGAAATGATTAAAAAGGGAATAGAGAACTATGCGAAAGAAAGGAGATGGAGAAGTTTTAGTCTGATTAGTACTGCGTATCTGGCAGGATTTGTACAACAGGGTGATGGGAAGGTAATGAACTTCTTGAGGGAGAAATGGTTGGCTAAATACACTGGAGGGACTTTCTTGAGAATGGCTGACTTTGATTGTGGAAAACTTGTCATTCCTTAGGTTGGTGTTGTATTGAAGTTTGAATACATGTGGGTTGTTTTACATATTTATGTACGTACACATACACTGTTTTAACAAAGATTTCATCTATTATTTTTGTGTTGTAATTCTCTTATGGACTAGATCCTTTTCCCAGTTGCACTTTATATTCTTCGACTGATGTACATAAAACACTAGAGATTTATATATTTTTGCTAAATCAGATCTTTAGGCCATTGGATTTTGATGGCTCTGTTTTGAGCGTAAAGATTTGAATTTTGAAGCCAATGAAGGATTAATCCCCCGCCTTTTACAAGCCAAGCATATGCTTAAAGCTCTGCTACGAGGTACTGACACAACAAATGACTAGATAATCAGAAAGAAATAAAAGCTTCGATTTGTACATACTTCGCAATTACAAGCATTCCGAAGGAAAGATATAGAGATGGTAGAGCAATCCAAATAGAGTAAACTCAAAATTCGATTTATAAGTTAATACAATAATCAAAGCATCTTAGAATGATATTTATAGTTACCGAAATTTTCGACCCTATTTGAAAAATAATTCATCCAAATTAAAATAATTAAGAATTACGAAACTACTCTTAAAGTGGAAAAGGTAAATAATTAAAATAAAATAGAACACTTTTTCAAGAGTTGATCAACTTTGACCAAATTTTGACTGCCTTTGACTTCTATTTTGACTGTGTTTTTTTGCTAAAATTGACTATCTTCAGTCAATGAGTCTGAAAGTATGCGTCATTCTAATTGTTTTGATATATTATGCGCTGAAAACATAATTACGAATCGTTTGCGAACTGTTCTTCCTTATCACTCCACGAAAATAATAAAAATGTCGGTTTCTACCTTATCGCCTCTATCGGGGTCATGTATGTAGTAACATGACAAACAAAAAATGCTTCATCCCATCATAGCCAACCTCCTGACTATATCAAGAGGGTATGGACCAAGGACTCCATACTTGTAATTGGCGTAATCCTTTGTTCGCTCACTTGATATGGACGGTCCTGGTAAGGGTCCAATAAACACAAGCAATGAACAATATAAACGATCATACGAGACCAACAGTGTTTATACAATAAAACTATACAACACTGACTCTTGTGTACAAACAGGATACCATAAAACAAAATAACAATTAAATATTAGAATTTACATATTTAACGAGCAATCCATTTTCAATATAAATTATTTTGAAAATATACATATATTTAATTAATTTAGTAATGAGTTGTAATACAAGTAAATTCTATTTTTCAAGAAATTTAATAAATACAATAACATTAAATTTGATTAAAAATATATATTCTCACATTTATACCTTTAAAACGGAACACATTTAAATAATTGATAAATAATTTCAAGAGTAAATTATAACTATAAAAATTTAAATAAAAATATTTTAAAAGAGTTGGGAGAAAATACTCACAATTACTTGCTATTGTGGAGCCTCTAAATTTCTTTATCGCACTATGTATTCCAAACGCATATCCAAGTACCAGCTTGATGAATTTGTACTCCAAAAGTGTGCTAATTTTAAACTCATACCTAATTTATGTATCATAGATAAAATAAAAGGTAAATTTCATTTAATCTTGTGATTTGGACCGATTTTTATTGGACCACTTATAATTTAAAATTCAATACTTAATCACATGTGGTTTTGAGGTCAAATGAAATTGTTACATTTTTCGTCCAAAATTACTGAATGTGACTGCAACTCGCCAGAGGCACGTGAGATCTAGTAATTTCCGATTTTAAGCTATGAGAAATGTCCTTAATAACCTTTAACAATTCTAAAGCTTTAAAGATGGTTTAAGCAGAATTTTAAGACTCCATTTTCTTCCTTTAGATAAGAGAAACTTTTGAAGTTGGAAAATAGAAAAAATAAATTAATTTGATATTATATAGTCTAACAGCGTTAAGTGAAATTTAACAATTTCAATTAATCTCAAAATTATATATGGTTAAATAAAAGTTTTTCAAAACCACATGTGCTTAAATGAAGTTTATCCTAAAATAAAAGGATGGAACCGAGATTTATCAATGTCTTTAATAGTTTAATTTGGGAAAGATTTCGGTAAGGAAATAAATAAAAGGATTATATTCCATTTAAGGTTTACATATTCTCTCCGTCCTAAAAAAGATTGCTTAAATTTTTAATATTTTTTAGAACGAATTTTAAGACACTTTAGAAATGCATTTGAATATTATGTATTTAATAAATTTTCAATGTATTAGAAAACAGTATATATAAATATGTTAAAAATATAAAAACATATAAAAATAAAATAAAATGTACATATGTATTTTTAAAAATTTTTAAACTATATATTAAATACATAATATACAAATGGTATGGTTTGGTAGTACTACTTTATATTGTAATATTCACATAATTTAAGAGAAAAAAAATATAAAATATTCGTGAGACTTTCTTTAACCAATCATGAAAAGAGAAAAAATTGACTAAATATAACACATTTCTCTTTTTTTAATTATGTGAATAATGTGATATTATGTCAATATAATAACATGATAATATTATTATATTGAATAATTACTCGCTATCTGGATGGGCAAAATCTTGACTTTTAACAGGACTTGGCTAAGAATAAACTAACAGGTAGAGTTACAATAGTACACTCGGTTTAGATTAATGGTATAGTTTGGCTTTTTTTTTTTTAAATTAATTTTTATTTAATTATAAAATTATTAATTATAATATTATAAATTTGAAATCATAAAATAGTAATTTAATTAGTTGATCAAATTTGATAAAATAAAAATTAGTTAAATAATTTATTTTGTTAAAAATGTTACAAAAATTGTAAAATATAAATGGTACCTATATAGATATATGATGACATTTTAATTTTAATAAAGGAGTCT
This sequence comes from Pittosporum tobira, assembly GCA_032359685.1. Lineage (NCBI taxonomy): Eukaryota > Viridiplantae > Streptophyta > Magnoliopsida > Apiales > Pittosporaceae > Pittosporum > Pittosporum tobira. Next base: position 3,755 of record JAUMHB010078550.1, on the reverse strand, counting down.
AAGGGGATGTCTATTTGTATTAACTAGACTTGGCAAAATCGGCCTAAGACCCATCACCCGCTCACTAAATGAGAGGGTTTTGGATTTACGTTTTGGGCTGAAAACAATTCGATTGCTTTGAATTGGTCCAAAACTTGGCCTACCCAACGCGGCCCACCCAATATATATATATATATATATATATATATATATATATATATTATTTCAGAATTAATCTTATATATAGGGTGTGTGATTCTTTAGGTTTTTCACTAAAATGTGTGAAATTATAAGTTAGTTTTCTGGTACAAGTAATTAATCAACTTTAGTTTATTTTAAATTTTATGCTATATACAAAAGTTAAAAATTTATACAAAAATATAATTTAAAATCGATAATTTATTAAAGAGATATGATGATATTTTGTGCATTTGAACACAAAAGAAGCTGAGAGATATATATTTTGTCATGAGAAACACTAATCAAATTTTAATTTTTAATTTTGTTTTCACATAAAATAATTTTTACGTATAATGGATTATATGTAAAAATTATGTCAAGTTAAGATTCTAACATTAGCTAATCAATCTCCAAATAGCTAGTGAATGAGATAACATATTATGCTTACTACATAAATCACCACAACTTTAATAAATTAAAAGACCAATTAACTGATAGTCATTATAATAGGTTATAAATAGGTTATTTAATTATTGTTGGTAAACTAATGGCAACTCCTACAGGAATAAATAAATAAAATGTTACAACAATTGAAATATATGATTTAGTCAAGTAATGTCATGTCATTCTTAAGAAAAATGACACTTTGTATTAGTAATGTCATGTCATTCTTAAAAAAAATGACACTTGCACAAAGTCCACATAAGCAAAAATTGGAAAGAGCAGATGATTAATTTGTCATTTTAACAAAGTAGAGTTTAGTACACACTCAATATAATTCACAAGAGAAGCTACATTTATTTATTTATGAACTATTAATATCATATGAGAAGCATTTGATTTTTTATTTTTGTTTAATAATTATTTTAATTTCATATTGATATTTAGGAAATTAACTATGATACTAGTTTTTCTTATTTTGTTAATCTATTTTTTTCAAGTGCAGAAATCAAAATAATTTTTTTAAGAATAAAAAAAAAAGAGAAAAGCTTGTGTTCTGCCCGGTTCGCCCTAGGTTGGGCCTGGAATAACATATCTCAGCCCAAAAATATTGAACTTTTTTGGCCCGGCTCGTTTGGCCAGGTCTAGCAATAAGAAATATTTTTGAATATTGAATGTTGAATTATTAAAATTATTTGATAATTATATATATTAAGATATCTAAATACATATAATTTTATTTTCAACTATTTGAATAGTATAATTAAAAATTGATATAAACAATAGCCAGCAACAATTGACTACGTTGATTTCCCTCCGTTACACCAAAAATTTTGTGTGTGCGCATGCGTTCTGTAGGTCAATAATAGATATTTTAAATATAAGATTAATGTTAATTTATTTTTTTTATTATCAATAAAATTATGAACATTGTAAAGTATTTAAAAAATATTACTAGTTATAATATTTATTTTTTAAAAGAAAAATTAAATAAAACTTTATTAATTAAATTTAATTTTGCAATTAAAATTTTAAATTCAAAATATATCTATTTTTGCTGCATGGAGGGAGTTTCATTTAGTTAATAAAAACTAATTTAAATATATTTTTCTAGATCAAAAGATAATATGTTTAAATTATAAATGCATTTATAAGATTATATATTTATGTTATAATTTGCAAGTAATATATAAATAAATATAACTAGCAGCACTTTTTAGATACTCTACAATGTTCGTCATTATATTGATAATTAAAAAAATTAAAGCTAATGTCAACATCTTGAGGTTTTAAAAATAATAAATTATCTAATTTCTATTCTATCATTTCACAAATGCAATAAATTTTGACTTTCAAAAGTTAATATTTGTAATCTAAAACTTCTAAGTTTAAAAGTTAATATTTGTGTCTCCAAATAAAAGATTAAGGGTTTAAATTTAAGAATATGTATACGTGTGTGTTTTAGTGTGTGTTTTAATATTGTTAAAGTATAAATAAATAAATAAAAAGATTGAACACAAATAAACCTTTTTTAACCACCTGACTCAGCAAAACTGACTTTCCTCTGATCCAGCAAGACAAGTTTTTTCATATTTTTTCTTCTCAATTCGAACGAGCTTTCCCCAAAAGTCATGACTAACGGATAATTTTGAACCATAATTAATAGTAATTAGTAATTCTCAGTTGCTAATATTACATATTAATAATACTTATTCATTTAAACTTAAATAAATATTTTATTTTATTTTTCTTTTGCATGGGGTATAGGGTGTTACAAATAATTTATCTAAAATCAGCTTAAACAAACTTTTAAAATTATTTATTTTAAAAATAAATTATAAATTGATCACTATACTCTCTCTAGCTATAAAAAAAAAACTATCTTACGAGTCATAATAATAATTCATGACTTATTATTTAACATTGTACGATAATTTTTATAGGCGAAGAGAGTACAATGTAGTACTCGTGAAGGAATGCCTTCACCATTTTCGTATGTAAGAATGCTTATGATGATATAATATATCCCTATTTCTGCAATAAAATAAAATAAAATAAATAAAATAATAATAATAATAATAATAATAATAATAATAATAATAATAATAATAATAATAATAATAATAATACTCTCTCTGTTCTTAACAAAAGTCACAAATTTTGAAATGAATTTTAAGACTTTTTGAAAATATATTTACATATTATTTATATAAATATATTATAATGTTTATTATAATATATATATATATATATAGTTTTTTAAAATGTCTTAAAATTAGTATTAAAAATTATCAAAAAATTTGGCCAAGTAGCAGCCACGTTATTAGTAGTTATATTATTGTCAACATATCAACGTATAGGCTGGTGTCATCAATATTTACTTTTTGTCTTTTCTTAAATAGTCATCAATTTTTTTTGTATAAATATATCTCTACGCGTTGCTCAAAGCATTTGACATAGGTAAATTATTATCCATTAAATTCTGTAGGTCAGAATACATTACAGCTTGTCTGCTTAAACCATGGAAGAGCCTCGCAAGGATATAAGAGAGGAGGACATCGTTATAGTTGGTGCTGGCATAGCAGGTCTTACTACTTCTTTGGGACTTCACAGGTGCAGTTAAGTTATATAGTAGTATTTGGTTTCATGGAATCTCTGTCATGAAATTTAAGCTGATTTTGCTATGTACCTGGTTCCAAATTACAGAATCTATGATCCTAGAAGCATATGTATACACCAGTTTAAGCTAATTTTTCTATATACCTGGTTGACAATTAACTTTTCTAGAATCACTATTAATTAGATTCGGAGGCATGCTAGTTAAATTAAGCTAATTTTCCATATATATATATATATTTCCCATATAACGGAATCTATGCTTGCAAAAGCACTTTTATCTCCAAGAAATTAAGTTTGTGTAATCTTGCACTTCTTTTTTTTGTATGTTGGGTCTGCAGAGTTTAGTTTTGGAGTCTTCCGACAGTTTAAGGATTACAGTAGATTTGCTTTGACTTTACGGACCAACGCTTGGACAGCGTTAGATGTCGTAGGCCTTGGTGATTCCCGCAGACAGATAAAAAAACATTCCAAGAATGATCCGAGAAATGCTCTGCGAGGCTACTTCAGGATATGCTCTGTTTTGGAGCCGAGATATG
>JAUMHB010078539.1:2069-12347 GCA_032359685.1 Pittosporum tobira | reverse complement strand
ATAAGATGTGTAGAGAGAGCTGTATAATAATTATTTGTATTTTCAACTATATCACTTATGACTTGTGTATTTGTAAGTATGGTTTTAATAATAAATTGACAACCCAAGTCGGGGTGTGGATGCCCAAATTTGGGGGTGTCACAATGAAACTGATAATTGAAGTAGGGATGTTATAACTAGAAATAGAGTAGCAATTTAAAATTAGAAAATTTACTGTCACAATACGATAAATTTCATAATTTGCATGATAAATCGATTAGTTTGATTATGAATGGGTATATGAAATTAAAATCTTAGCATTTTTTCTTATTTTGTTTAAAATCCTAATTTAAATTTGTTTAGTAATTAGTTTAGTAGATTAATTATATAAAAATATAATTTTTACTAGTTGGTTAGATAAGTGAAGAATAATCTAAGTGGTACATAATTAGTAAATTACAATTCTTCGTGGGATCAATATCTTTTATACTATAATTTGATTGTGTATACTTGCACTGAATCCCGATCAATTATAAAGAAAATTATATTTTTATGTGAATAAATATATTTTAAAATTTTAATAAATTGAATATATTGATAAAGTTTTTTAAAATACATGCAATATTTTATTTTTTAAGGAAATTTGTTTTGGATCACTTCTAAAAAGATATATAACATTTTATTTTTCAAATAAAAAATTATATTACCTTTAACTACATATAATTTTTCGCCATATTTATTTTTTTTAAATTTCATCTTTTTGTTAGTTAACTAATGAAATTAATAAATTATATTACCATAATGATGAATATTGACCAGAGTTAATTTCTAGAACGTTATGGAGTATGAAACTGTGAACATGCAGTTGAAAATTTGTGAGAAAATATTATCACACTATTGACAGTTTGGTATTATGTCAAAGTCCATTATGATTAACTAGTTAGAGTACCCATGCAAGACACCAACTAGATTTGATCTTTTTTATTTATAATTAAAAAAATTATTTTATGCTTTTGTATATATATTTAAAAATAATATGAAAATGTCGTGTATATATTAAAATTTAATCACTTATCATAATTGAGTAGTAAAAATATCAATCAAACTCGAATTATGAAATAAATTTATAAAATATTTTATAACAATTATAACAAATATTAAAATGCATATACATATGTGTGTGTCTGTGTTACATTATCCTCGCGCTATCAAATTAATTTTTAATAAAAAATAATAGCTATTTAATTTTAAAGATATAAAATTATAAAATTATATTACTTGATGTATTGATTATTTATTTTTAATTCACTCTTTCATTTAAGTTATAAGATAAGATATAATTAGCAAATTACAATGTCTATTTTTTTCTCAATTTTTCTCATTTTTCTAATTAAAACTTGGTAGCTCATTTTAAATAAATTAAGCGTTTAAAAAAACAAAAAAAAAAGAAAAAGAAAAATGAATAGATTAATGCTTTATGTATGAAAAAAGAAAAAGAAAAAAGAGAGGTAAATATAGAGATAGTTTAGGAGGCACGACTAACATCAATTGGGAAATAATAGATTTTAGATTGAATTATAATTCTATTACATATAAATTTTGATTTGGACTCTTTTGTTATGAGTTTTAGAAATAAGTCATTTGAAATCTCACATAGAATATAAAGTTAGACTCACTTTTGTTTTTCTCAAGATAAGTGGGTTAGATAACTTACAACTTCTTGTTTTGATTGTTTTTGTTTACTTTTGATCCTTTGACTCTCTTAGTTAAGTCGATATATATCTTATACGATAAAGTTTAGTTTCATTTATGAGAATGAATGATTATTGAAGTAATGCATATTTCTTATTTTAACCGTATATATAGTTTTATTATTTTTAGAATTTTACTTAGTTAGTTATAATTGTTATAATTTAAGAAAATTTTTGTTTCTTAACAAATTGATATCAACATATGGATATAGGTAGATAAATACATTATAATATAGTAATTAAGAACCTTTCATAGATAAATAAATTAAATAAATTAATTTAAAAAAGAAGTCAGGTAAATATGATTGAAATTTTTAATTAATATTTATTTTAAAGAAAAAATAAATGTTTATTTTTGTTTTTCTAAAAAGACTTAATATTTAAATTTTAGTGGCTTAACAAAATTGGACTCTATGAGAACTTTATTATGTGAAAATGAATGAGAGAGTCCAAATACTCGTGTAAGGCATATGTTAATATTGAGTATTTTTTTTATAACCAAAATTATATCTGAAAATAAGGTTAATTTTTTTTATTTAATCTCAGAAAGGAAAAAAACCATGTAAATTGAAATGTAATATAAATAAAAGTATTACATCACTACTATTGTTAAAAATAAAGATCAATGAAGTTCACACTATGAAAATATTCATGAAAGATCTAAGATATAAGATATTAAATTTGAAAATATGAAAAATGAACGTCTAAGTTATCTAATTAACTAATAGTTTTATATAAAGTTAATGAATATTTCCTCATTCTTTTGAATATTTGACTTTTTAAAAATTGTGATGTATATCACATTATGTGTTCATAATTATACATTACTATAATATTATAGATATTTAATTTTTAACTTATATTATACAATTTCTTATTGTATTAAGGGTGAACAGTTATCAACATCTTATAAAATTTGAAATAGACAATATATTTATTGAATTATGGTTATTGATATTCAATAAACTTAGAAATGATTAAAATCTGAAATTGACTTAAATTTATAATATAATAATTTATAAATTATTAAATTTTAAATATAAAATAAAGTTTTAGTTAGTTTAAGATTCTAAATAACATATTTATTGAATTGAGATTTTTAATTTAAATAAGTTTTAAAATTGTGAGAACAAATTTTTTTTGGCTTCATTATGATGAAAAATTATTGGAAATATGTATTATAAATAAATTTATTTTTGGAATATAAAACTTAAAGACTTTAGATCCCTTATTACTTTAATTTTGGTTTATTTTTAGTTTAACCATAATACTTTAAATTGTAAAGATAATAATTTATTTCTTGATTGATAAAAAATAATATTCAGTATGGTCAAATTCTTTTTCTTTTGGGAATAAATTTATGTTTTTAATGTTTTATTTTACAATTAATTACATGAGATATACTTTTTGGATATTAGTAATATAGATTTTTAGTAGTTATAAATTAGTGGACTATTTGAGGGAGTTTTTTTAGTATTGTAAATTAGTGGACTCTATGAGATAACTTTATTTTGTCATACTAAAATCTAAGAGAGTCCAATATTATTGGACTATATGAGAGAACGCTGTTTACTATTGTATTTATATATTACTATGGATATAGATATTCGCTAGTTTTGATAAATATTTGGATAATAAAGTTGTACTTAATAAAAATATTGTTAGTAAGATAATGAATCCATACATTTAATATTGTAATATTTAATTTATTACGTGTATTTAAAAATTGAGTGGGTGGATAGTGAGTCACACAAGATAGTTTTTTTTGTCTTTATTGAGTTACTAATGCATTGAGGGCTTGTTTGATACATATTATAATTTATTTGTTAATTAAAAAAAATTAGTTAAAAAAAGTACTTACTAACTAACTTTTTAAAGTATGTTGATAATAATGTTATACTTTACCCATAAAAAAATTTAAATTAATTTTAAATTAATTAATTTTTAAAAATAAACTCTAACCAATTTGACTAGAGCTTACCAAACAGGCCCTTAGTCGATGAACAATTCTGTCCAAAAAGTGACGAAAATACAAACTAAAATATGAATTGACTTGATAAGTTTTTGTTTGCTTGTACTTTTATATACATACTGTATAGATTTGTACTTGAAAAAAAGTTAAAAGAAATAACTATTTTGTTTTTCTAAAATCCTATAGTGTATAAGTTAAAAAATAATATAAATACCATAAATAAAGAAAATAATTCTATTATTTTTATCATTTTGCTCCATTTTGGTTCAACAACTGTAATTTTAACAAAACAACAATCATATTTTAAGCTGCAATAGCAACATATCACCAACTATGACTCCAAATTTTCAAAATGTATTTGTGAAATACAACTATAATTGTATCAACTACAATTACAGTGTAAATAAAAAAAAAAAAAAAATAGGTGCAGTAGTAATGCTTGAATTTTGGGTTCTCCATATATGAAATGCACGTGCCATCAACACTCTCTATATTAATGTTTAATTTAAAAATAAAGATCCACTAAAAAAAATTAAGAATCAAGATCTACATTATTAACATTAACTAACAAATATTGAGAAAACACGTTCATTTTGGCTTTGAAGGAAATTCTAAACTTGATTTGGGGTTGCACGACACGGCTATCCGAATTTATGAGGACTCTTTACGCTAAGAAGCAGGCCAATAGAGGTAGAGATTGGATGAAAAACAAAAAGTAAACAAATACGGAGGGTCCTTCGCTTACGTCTCTCTCTCCGTCCCACGTCCGGCCACTTTATCTTTCTCGAACATAAAAACCCCACTACCTCCGTAGAAGAACAGAAGACCAAGAATTAAAAGAGAACTTAATCTAGCGGAGGCCGGGAGAAGACGCTCGATCGGCTTCTTTAAGTTGGTGTTTAATTATTTTTCTTTTTTTGTTCTCCATGTGCCATATAAACGCATACACTCATCAACTTAATTAGGATATATATATATATATATATATATATATATACACACACAACTAAATCATTGGTCACTGCCAATTGATTGCAGGCGAGGGTAGGTTAATTTGTTGTTAATTATCTGGAGATCTATATCATTGTTGATGGGGTCGTACGAGCTGATTAAAGGAGGAAAGGATGATCAAGGAGCAACATGGATAATGAAAAACAGAACCTACTCTCTCCAGATTGATAGTAACAACCTTGACAATCAGCAGCCGGACAACATTGACGTTGAATTAGCTGCATCCCGAAAGCTTAGGTCATCCCAGTCATGCGGAAACATGCGCAAGATCGTCCTGAAAGCAGCAGCTGCTTCTGGTGGTGGTGATCATTCCCCCCGCCTTCTATCCCTGGACGTGTTTCGCGGACTCACAGTTGCGGTACGTTGGGGTGTGTGTGTATTTCGTATGAAAATTGTACGTGACTTTTCTAGCATTCTAATTCAGAGCTTTCCTGAATTGAACAAGCTTTGAAAAAAAAAAGTAAAATTTATTTTATAATTAATATTAAAATAGATTTTAAAGATTGTGTTGATACCCATATAACAAGAAGGTTGGTTTATATCTAAAAAGGAAACTGAAGACGAATATCAAGAAATGTGATAGATTCAAATGTCAATTATTTTGGATAATCATGTATGCTCACGAGAAATAAATAAAAGTAATTAATTGTGGTCAATATAAATACTAATATACTAGGCCGATTTCCCACACCTTATGTATATATGTCGAGTTACTACTGCATTTTCGAAAAATTCATATGATACCTATACGTACGCCTGCTCCTTTATCTTGCAGAGGATAATTTCTAAGGATTAATTAAAAGTAGAAAAACATAAATTTATTGTCACGAAGTCCTCAATCAATTGTTTTCATGTGTACTGGTGATTCCCATGCCCCAGGCTTTCTATTCACTAATTTATTTCAAATCTTATTTCCTCAATCAATTAAGTTAACCATCTACGTATATTAACGTAAATGTAACTGAGATTGTTGATCAGTTATCCAAAAGAACTCCTCCCCCTACTGTCAATGGTTGAAGCCCCAAGATTATTCAATGACCTCACTTTCTTTCATTTCTAGAATGGTCAGTCATTACACAACCAAATAAACTTACAATGCTTGATTATTTTTGAGTTCAAATTTCAAAGCAAGAAAACAGCTTAGAATTTAGAGTATTAAATTCATCAGTAAAAGAGAAACCGCCACGCCAATTAATAACTCCGAAGACGTCACAAGAAGTTTCTAATTCATTAGCTCCCAATGCATGCAATGCAACCTAAGATCTAATAGCAAAAGAAGACACCATATATATCTGAAAGTTAAATCTTCATTGACAGACCAAGAAAAATCCTCTTGACCCAAACTCCCCACAAATTAACTGGCAAAACAAGCACATCCCTCAGGAATCCTCCTATCCTTCTAAAACCATTAAATCTACCTAGCATAGGAGAAGATCTTCCACTGAAGAACAAAAACATTAGAACGTCCAATCAATCAGCTAGATAAGGAACAAAACGTATGACAATGAGACTCAACAGAAGAGGCACCTCTATATAAACAAAATTCGTTTGCATGGCTCCTTGTAAGTTTCTTTTAAACTGTGAAACGTGGATATTCCAAGGTATTATCTCACCCTCCAAGATGTAAAGTTTAATTTAAAATGTTACATCCCAGTTATTGTAAAGTTTAATTTAAAATGTGACACCCTGGTTATTCTTTTCTCCAAGCCTAAAATGACCAAGTTTGGTCTTGACGTTCTGTAAGCTTCAACTCTATCCAGCCCAAGTACCTGACAGGTCTTAGTTACAGATGATAACCAAGTCCTCACAGATAACAAAGCGTGGTTCACTTCAGAATTTGAGCTTTTACAAATCTCTGTTAGCCTCTCTCTTAATTATACAGTACAATGATTTAGTATTTTGTTTCAAGTGCTACCTTTCTTTCCTTTTCGTCTTTAACTATTAGTATATTATTCTATTAATTTCGTGGATGATTAACATATATACTGATCTTTTCATATGTATAGCAATGCATGTTGTACCATCCTTTATTCTTTTCAATTTTGTCTCCCCTCCTGTTGCAGCTAATGATACTTGTCGATGACGTTGGTGGAATTCTTCCTGCCATCAATCATTCCCCATGGAATGGTTTGACCTTGGCAGATTTTGTGATGCCGTTTTTTCTATTTATAGTTGGAGTTTCAATTGGACTGGCAAACAAGGTATTGTTCGGTTTATGTAATCGTACGTTCAGTTCTATACATTTTAAAAAACACTTGTTATATTTTAGGAAAATAACAAGGATTATAATGAATATGTGATTTAGGAAAAATAACAACATTTTCCGTTGTCCTACTAGTTAAGTTAGTTGCCTATAATATAGGTCGTGTTTGTCGAACATATAACTTGTTTTTAAAAATAAATAATTTATTCTAGTACTATTAAAATCTTGACTATATTTGATATGTTATGTGGGGAATGAAATTCGAGATTTTGACCTCTTGACAAAGTGGATGGTACATTTACCAGTAAGTTAACTACACAACCTCAAATAAATTATTTTAAAACCATTTATATCTTATTTGAAATAAATTATTAGTCAAGTTAAACATATCCTCTTGTACAAATGAAAAAATTTATAATAAAAATGTATTTTTTAAAATTTTAAGCTATTTAAATATAAGTTGGAATAAAAAAGGCCATAGTCCGCTAATTGTCTCATTCTTTTGGATTTTGTATTGGGATTTGTTCTGAAATTTCGATATTTGCATTTACTCTGGCATTTTGGAACTAGTATATGATACTTCCTAGTCCCTACATCCCATATTTACTACTCAATTCGAATGATTTTGGTTAGAGTAAAGCTATGGAGACATCAAAACCCACACTAAAAACTTAGAAACGACAATATAAGATGTCGTTTGACAAAACAAATTTAAACCCTTAAAAATACTTTTTTCCTATGTTTTCGCTGGATAAAAGAAAAAAACAAAAAAAATCTTCCTCTTCTCAATGGACTATTAGAGCGTCTTCTTCATTTGGTCTCCAAATCTTCCAAATCCCCATTTTCACTCAATCCTCTTCACCATACTCATCTTCCGTTCAAGCAATTTTTACAACTCTTCAACTCCTATATTTTTCGCCTCTTCTCGTTACTTCACATTGTCCTCACTTCCAACGCCGGCCCTAATCACATTGACCTCCTGGATGCCTTCATCAGGGAATTATGAATGTAATGTACATATAGGAATAGTTAGCATCTCCCAATTTCATCAATTTTGTAAATTTTGTGGAGTGGTATTCTTAATCTTCGATCGATGTTGAACAGTGGGTTTACATAAGATTAAAAGTGAAGGCATTTATTATGTAATTTTGAACTAGTTATCCCTTTTAATTGTGATGACTTGAAAAATTATGTAGTTTTCTTCAGAAGCATAATATCTTGCTTAAGGAAAAAAGAATCCCTTAATTTGATAGTGTTGCCTTGATGATTATATATTTTTATTAGTGTATTGGTGTGTGATTTTTGATCTTATGAATCACCACGATATGCTATTACGGTCTAAAAGAAGTGTTTTGTGCTAAATAGACGTGAATTATGGAGAGGTGACAAGATGTAAAGGTCGTTGAATGGAAGATGAGTAGGTGAAGATGATCGATCGAACATGGAGATTCAGAGGAACTGGAGATTTGATGAAGAAGATGCTCTAAAGAGGAATGTTTTTTTTTTTCTAGGAAAAACATAGGAAAAAAGTTTTTTTTAAGTGTTTGAATTTCTTTTGTCAAACAACACTGTGTGTTGTCGTTTCAAAGGTTTTAGCGTGAGTTTTGATGTCTGCGTAACTTTACTCTTTTAGTCAACTTGATTATTTTTAAGATTATTTTTTGTATTATTTATTTAAAATTATAAGTTGAGTGAATATGAACATTAAGAACCAATTTTTGTAATTCAGAAAATATATTTACATCAATTTTTACATTAAAAAATTATAAATTTGATCAAAAAAGTTAAAATTGAACATTTATTTGAGGAATGAGGGAATATATCATTAATGAATGCATATTGTAATTGCGGTTTATGTTTTTAAGGCTAACAAATAGCTTTTCGCTTGCAGAACTTGTCCAGCAGAGTTGTTGCAACTAAGAAAGTAACATATCGAGCCCTGAAGCTTTTAATATTAGGAATTTTTCTCCAAGGTGCCCTTCTAAATCCATGTTTGCATCTATGAATATGTCGTCTAAATTTCCTTACACCGGGATGTTCATGTCGTTTATTATTTTTTATTTATTTGTTTTTCACATTTTCCATTGGTGTTGAATCATTTGTCCTCCCCAAGTTGGGTTCTCCCCACCCTCTTTTCATGTCTAATTCCAGTCATACTTTCTCATACTTTTAGATCAAATTCTGACAGGAGGATATTTTCATAGCCTAAGCAATCTAACGTATGGAGTAGACATAGAACAGATCAGGTGGATGGGTATTTTGCAGGTTCGTGATATAATTGTCAGTTTTTTGGGTCCTTTTCTCTCCCAGTGTTTCATCAGACAGATATGACTGTATTGGTTAAACTCGTGCACATGTAAATTGGCAGCAAAAAAAACAGTTTCCTAAGTTATCCAGAACCTAGTTTAGTTATCCATCTGCCATCTTAACCGCATGACTAAGATTTGTGGTTTTCTTTCAGAGAATTGCACTAGCATATATCCTGGCAGGGTTATGCGAGATTTGGTTCAAGTATGGTGGTAAAGTTAATTCAGGATTATCTTTGTTAAAGAAATATAGGATACAATGGTAAGCTTTAATATGTGGTCAATTTCACTTACATACTTCGTTGTTGCATAAAATCTTGAAATATGACCCTTATTAACTATTTTTAAATTCATTGTTCACCCATCCAACGTTTTTTGGGAATAAAAGACGTAGTTGAGTTATTCTTCTCTCTTGTCTCTCAATTATCTCCACTTAATTCCTTGTTTTGGGGGGTCTGGGGTGTTCTCGTTCGTACATTCCAGATGGATCTTTGTGCTATTCCATTTTGGACAATATAACGATGAAGATGGTACATTCTGTGGTTTACATATGTTTTCTAGAGATTGGATTCTTCTTAGATGCTTCCTTGAACCAGAGATCTCAGAAGAAAAAGAAAATAAAACGTTTTCTTATATGTATTTAAATTTCAAAAGAACAGTGATACAAGAAAAACTAGAAAGAGTTGAACCGTGTTGAACTTGAGAAATGAAAAGCCACACAAAATAGTCCGTCTATAAGTGTAAGCTATTTGATTTGAAGAACATTTACTTAACTACTTGGAAGAGAATGAAGTAATATGATATTACATCCAATCCAAAATTAGAGATAGATTATCATTTTATTATAAATACTGATAAAAATTTAACATCAACTCTAACAAAAATTTTTTTTAAAAACACTTAAAAATTATAATTGAACATTTATTTTTAAAACGGTTGTTTATTGATATATCTATGATTTTGAAAAGTACGGAGTATATAAAACCACACCTTGCCAACGTACATTCTCTTAACTGAATTTTCATAGTTTGATTTGCGATTTGATGCCTGTACGTT
>JAUMHB010078517.1:0-12355 GCA_032359685.1 Pittosporum tobira | reverse complement strand
AAGTTCTCAAGTCATATTAATATAGTTTTGTTCTTATATTATTTCAATATATGGTTTCCTCTTATATTATGTTTATTGTTTATATTTTTATATAAACTCTAATAATTAGTATTGGTGAAAAGTTCGACTCAAGCTTCGGTTGTTCTATAATCCATCACAAGCGGTAGTTGGATAGAAAGTAAAAAGAGAAATATTCATCTTTCATCTCTCTACTTTATACTATATTTTCATATGCTGTAAAGATTAAAATAAATATTACTTTTTCGGTTCCAGAATTATAGATAATTTACTGAAAATGAGGGTTTTTATAAACAATTTTTCAAAGAAGTAAAAGGAGAAAAATAGGGAGAAATGTTTAAGTAGATGGTCTTGTGAGAAATGATAAAGAATGAGAGAGAAAAGGGTAAATAAGTACTCTATGATCTTTTAGTTTTATAAAATATAAATATATTTTAATGAACAAAAAATAAATAATTATTTCTAATTTTGAAATAAGTAGAATATGAAATAATGTTTACTGAGTATTCATGTGGCCTTCTTAATGTTCTTGACAATTGATGATCCTCCTCGAGAAGATGAATTATTGAAACTTACAAGTGGACCAAGATTGATCCATCTTGGAGTATAATTGGGTTGCGACCTTAATTGACCTATCTTCAATAAATGAAAAATATGATCAAAATTAATTATAATTATTTTAAAAATAAATTGAAAATTAAAACAAAAAATATGACAATGTTGCTCAGTTATTTCTTTGGATTTTCATGTTGCTGCCAATGCATGCTTGCAAAGGATTCCACTTAGTTGCCACACTCTACAGGAAAACATTTTTCCTGACAAATTTACAAAGAAATTTTCTCATACAAATAACCTCATAATCACCATCATTAGAAAACAAATTAGTGCAACTTCTTGCATATTTTTTGTTGACTTCTAGGTCCAATGATGCTAGTAGGTTTCTCAATCCCAAACTTTTTTACTCCCTTTGTCCCATGGTCAGTGAATAGTGCAAGTGCACAACAGTCAAATTATAGTATAAAAAATATCGATCCCGCGAGGACTAATTTTATCAACTATATACCAATCAAGAATATTCTTTTTCTTATCTAAGAATTTAATAAAGATTTGATTTTTAAACTAAAAATAATTTAATAACTAATTATTAAGCAAAATTAAATTAAGGTTTTATCAAATAGAGAAAATAGTACTAAGATTTCGATTTCATTTACTCATTCATAATTAAAATCAATTGATTTACCATGCAAGTTATAGGATTTATCTGTTGTGACAATAGAATTTTTCAATTTTAGTTAGCTACTTTATCTCTAGTTATAGCATTCCTAATTCAACTTATCAGTTCCACAGTCTCCATGTGATATTTAAATAATTTGAAAAGCATTAAGTTCTTTGAAAATTTTCGGATTCATTAATCTAAGTATAATTACTACCGAAACTGCACAACTTACCTTAAAATATCTCTAACAAAGTTTAACCTATGGTTATGTTTCAATTTGCACTCACTAATCTTCTCCTCTTAGTACTTCAATTATATGATAAAAGATCATCTAAATAGTACCTAATTATTTAAAAGCATTAAAATCATAAAACATACCTCACAACAAATAGATCCATAAAAAAAATATGATAAAAACGATAACTTTAATATTCATGGGCAAAATCCATTTAATCTTAGTACAAAGTTATTTACAACATAATTAAATTACAGAAAACAATAGAAAAGATAGAAAAACCCATTGAGAAGTCGGTGGGAATATTTCGTGGACAGCCTTCTAGTCTCTGCCTCCTTAAGCTCTCAATCTTCCCTCAATCGTAACTTGTATATTCGGGGATATAAAATCTGTAAATTTCTGAGCTAGGAGGGAGTTTTTATACCTTCTAATCATGGACTTATCACACGTTGACTCAAATTAGGTTTGCCGTCTTGATCCATGTCAAAAAGCCTTAGAAAAGTCCAAAATCACGTAAGTCAAAGCCTTTCGGAAAAGTCAATAGAATTCGCGAAAAGTTGCACGACCCAGCTTACACCCTGGCTTATGACCGTAAGCTAGGCCGTAAGCCACCTTACGGCCGTAAGGATGGCCATAAGGCCCTCTGGATTTTGATTTTTCTTCCTGCTTCGATTCTTAGAAATCTTTGTCCGTCTAGATTCGTCCAAAACTCGATTTGGGTCCGAAATATACCATTTCAAGCCCAATTCTCTGCAATACAAGCCCAATAACAATAAAACATATCTAATCCCTTGGATTGATGATTTGTTAGCCCAAACAAGGATATAAAAGCCTAATCCATGTATTTTTAACCAAAAATCAAAGAAAAAGTTAATGACATTATATATATAATAAGCATCGATCAAATTCCCCCAAACTTAAACTCTTGTTTGCCCTCAAGCAAACTAATCATGAAAAATATTTTAAAGAAAATTTGACCCCTTGATTTTTAACATTGAAATCCACCAAATAATTATGAATTGACAAAGAAAATTACCTAAGACTAATAATCCACAGTTTAATAAATCAACACTTCATCATACATAAGCAAAATTTCACACAACTTAAATACAAGTATCCATAACAAGTCTAAATCCTTATAATTCTCCCCTGCTCCCTATAATTCAATTCAAAAGTGTCCATGTACTCATGTGCATCGTATATTAACTCAGAGATATTAGAATACCAAGTTAGACTTTTTCCTTTAAGCGCAATACCATAGAACTCCGACTAATGAATGGTTTATCTTACCCATCGGCATGGATCGTCCCCTTGAATACTAAGATCTCAAAGGAGTACTTGATTTTTTCTCGTATTTTATGCATAGGTTTTGCCTCTAGAGTTGATGGGCATGTTTGCTCCACTTTCTTTCCAACTCTTTATTTCTTTTATTTATTATTTTTTTTTTCATTTCATTTTTTTTCTTTATTTTTTTTTGAATTTTTCTTTTCTTTGAGGTCAAGTGTTTCTCCAGTAATCAAAAGCACTCAAGAGTCACCAAGGAAGTCTAAGTACTTTACCATAATTTAATAGCCTTTCTGAAGTATTTCAAATTCTTAGAGTTAACAAGAAGTGATTGAAACAACCTCAAAAATTAAATATAGGAGAGCAAGGGATTATCATAATTTTCTAGGCCTATTATGGATACAAAGGACCTAAGCATGTGAAACTCGACTCATATAATCCTAAGCATCAATACTTAAAATTAGAATACTAGTTTCAAATAATTTTAAAAACAAGCTAAGTCCAATCATTTTTATTCGGTTAAAAGCATGGAATTTTATTTAAGAGAACTAATGGGTTTTTGAATACTTTTGAATACTTTTGAATTTTTTGATTTTTTTATATAATAACTAAAAATAAACTAATAATAAAAAAACTATGGACACACAAAGAAGCATGTAAGCAAGGAAATCATAGGTAAGAAACGAACACACACGAGTTAAGACTTGAAATGGCTGAAACTTCTTGCAAGAATGATTTTCCTCAGCAAGCCATGGCTTAAAAACCCGATTAGGTTTCCTTACGGGTGGCCTTACGGTCGTAAGTCTGACCGTAAGGTAGCCTGTTTTGACTTTTTGACACTATTTTGTAGATTCCGGCTATGTGGTCCGTTTTCATCTGTTCTCTTTGCTAAAATTTCCTTGTGCATCCCAAAGATTAAACTCACAAAAAGATTTGAGAAACAAAATTAAAATTAAAGATAAATTGCAAGAAATTTACAAAGGATACATAGCTTGGGTTGCCTCCCAAGAAGCGCTCGTTTTATAGTTGCTAGCCCAACTTCCTCCACGCTCCAAGTTAAGTTGGAATTTTCAATGTCACGATGACATTGAGAGGATCAAAATTCTCCCCGTGATAGTGCTTATGTCACTGGCCGTTCACTTTGAAGAATTCTCCCACCGAATTTATCAATTTCACTGTACCGTAGGGAAAACCTTCGTGATTCCGAACGGACCACTCCACCGTGACTTCAATTTACCTAGAAACAAACGAATATGACAATTGTATAATAAAACATTATTGCCCACTTTGAATTCCTTACGTACAATGTGGTTGTCATGCCACTTCTTCGTCTTTTCCTTGTAAATCCTTGTACTCTCGTAGGAATCGTGTCTAAGCTCATCCCACTCACTCAATTGCAGCAATCTTTTCTCGCCCACCACCTTTAGGCCAAAATTAAGAGTCCTTAAAGCCTAATAAACACGGTGTTCCAATTCCACTGGAAGGTGACAAGACTTGCTGTATACAAGGCGTAACAGTGACATCTTGATTGGCGTTTTAAATGCAGTCCTATATGCCCACAACGCATCATCTAATTTGTTCGACCAGTCCTTCTGATTAGAACTCACTGTCTTTTCCAAAATGTGCTTGATTTCTCGATTTGAAACCTCCACTTGCCCACTTGTTTGTGGGTGATAAGCGACATCGATTCTATGGGTAACACCATATTTATGCAGAAGTAACGAAAATTGTTTGTTGATGAAGTGCATACCTTGGTTCCTTATTATGGCTCTTGGCGATCCAAATTGTGTGAATATGTTATTTTTCAAGAATTTAACCACATGTTTTGCTTTACACGTTGGAAGAGCGGTAGCTTCAACTCATTTTGATACGTACTCCACCGCCACCAAGATATATTCGTTGCCGAAAGAAGGTAGGAATAGTCCCATGAAATCAATACCCCATACATCAAAATCTTCACACTCGAGGATGTTATTTAATGGCATCTCATTCCTTTTGGATATGTTCCCCATTCTTTGACATCTATCACAGCTCTTAACATAACTGAAGGCAACCCTGAACAAGGTTGGCCAATAAAAACCAGACTGCAAAACTTTTAAAACAGTTTTGTTAGAACCAAAATGGCCGCCAGCTGACTCATCATGACAATGACATAAAATTTTAGCAGTCTCATCGTTTGAAACACAACACCGAACTATACCATCCGCACATATCTTAAATAAGTAAGGTTCATCCAAAATATAACTTTTAAGGAGACAAAATAGCCTTTTCTTCCGCTGATACGTATAGTTTGGTGGTAGTACCTTGCTGACCAAATAATTTACAATATATGCATACCAGGGAAGATTAGTTTGTATCTGAAATAGATTCTCGTCCAGGAATTTCTCACTAATTGGAATTTCATCATTAGGAGCGTTTGAAAGTTTGCTCAAATGATCTGCCACTAGATTTTTTGTCTCATTCTTATCCTTGATTTCCAGATCAAACTCTTGTAGTAGAAGGATCCATTGGATAAGTCTGAGTTTTGTGTCCTTCTTTTGGAGTAGATACTTGAGAGCTGCATGATTTGTGAAAACAATCACTTTTGAACAGATAAAATAAGAGCGAAATTTATCAAAATCAAATATGACAGCTAAAAGTTCCTCCTATATAGTGGCATAATTCAGTTGAGCTCTTGAGAATGTTCTACTTGCATAGTAGATGGCCTGAAAAACCTTATCATTCCTTTGTCCCAACACAACACCTATTAAGGTACCGCTAGCATCACACATTAGCTCAAGCGGCAACGTCTAATCTAGAGTTGTAATAATTGGAGCCGAAACTAGTTTCTCCTTTAAGGTGATGAACGATTTCAAACATTCATTGGAAAACTCAATTTTAGCATCCTTTTCCAAAAATTTGCATAGCGGCCTAGCTATCTTCGAAAAGTCTTCAATAAATCTTCTATAAAATCTTGCATGTCCCAAGAATCCTTGAAGTAGCTTAACATAAGTTGGCGGAGCTAAATCACTTTAATCTTTGCCCGATTAACTTATATTCCCTTTTCTGAGATCTTGTGGCCTAGTACAATACCTTCTTGTACCATAAAATGGCACTTCTCCCAATTTAATATTAGGTTTGTCTCTTCACATCTTTGCAAAACTAGTTCCAGTTGTGTAAGCATTTGTCAAAACTTGAGCCAAACACAGAGAAGTCACCCATAAAGATTTCATTACAACTCTCCATCATTTCTGAAAATATGGCTATCATGCATCTCTGGAATGTAGCTAGTGCATTGCAGAGGCCAAAGGGCATCCTTTTATATGCAAGTGTTCCATATGGGCATGTGAATGTGGTTTTTTCTTGATCTTCCAGAGTAATTGAAAGTTGGAAGTATCTAGAACAACCATTCAAAAAGTAGTAATATGCGTATCCTGCAAGTCTTTCAAGCATTTGGTCTATAAAAGGTAAAGGAAATGATCCTTCCGAGTGACGTCATTCAATTTTCGGTAATCTATACATACTCTCCACCCGGTGACGGTTCTGTTTGGAATCTCATTGTTGATGATCGTCATACCTCCTTTCTTGGGAACAACATGTACTGGGCTTACCCATGAGCTATCAGAAACTAGGTAAATGATCCTTGTATCAAGTAGCTTGATCACTTATTCTTTGATAACTTCTTGCATCTTTGGGTTGAGTCTCCTTTGTCGTTGGATGACCGATTTGTACTTTTCTTCCATTAAAATTTTATGCGTACAAACCGAATGACTAATTCCTTTGATATCGGCTATAGTCCATCCAAGTGCTTGTTTGTGATCCCTCAAAACCCTCAGCAGCTTATCCTCCATCTCACCTGTCAACGAAGAAGAGATAATGACAGGCAACTTAGTACCCTCTAAAAAAGTATATTTCAAATGAAGAGGTAACCTCTTTAATTCCACGGTGTGTGGATGGTTGTGGCTTGGAATACCCCGTTATTAGTTAGCTATATTTTGGCTCCAGGGACCTTAGTCAGGGTCTAATTGTGTGTAATTGTTGAAGAGCTTCTTCTTCCTAGTTGCAACCAAATCCTTTTTCAATTTCCTACACTATAGAGTTCAAAAGTGGATCTCCTGTACTGGTTGAATTAAATATATGTTCCACTTCCCTATCTATAGCGTTAATCACCCAAACATCGTTTATCTTACTAGGACACTTCATTGTATTCAGGACATTGAACTTGACTTTGTCTTCTCCTAATTGTAGCACCAATTCTCCTTCTCACACATCTATCAAAGCCCCTCTTATTGCTAAAAAGGTCTTCCCAAGATAATCGACACATCGACGTCTTCCTCCATCTCAAGCACTACAAAGTCAGTTGGAAAAATAAATTTATTTACCTTCACTAGCACGTTATCCACAATACCCCTAGGATATTTGATTGATCTATTTGCTAATTAAAGGGATACTATAGTGTCCTTGATATCTCCGACCCCTAGTCTCATGTAGATCGAATATGACCTTAGATTAATACTTGCGCCCAAATCAGATAATGCCTTGCCAAACTGTATATCGCCTATTTGGCAAGAAATAGTAAATCTCCTTAGATCCTTCAACTTTGGCGGTAGCTTATTCTGCAAAAGAGGAGAACATTCTTCATTCAGCTTCATGGTCACACTGTCATCCAGTTTCCTTTTATTTTAAAGAATATCTTTCAAGAACTTCGCATAATTCGGCATCTGAGTGAGGAGGTCAACTGAAGGGAGGTTGATATGAAGTTTCTTGAATGCCTCTATGAATTTAGAAAACTGGGCTGAATTCTGATTTTTCTTTTCGAGTCACTCTGGATATGGAATTGGAGGAGTATAAGGATTTAGGGTCGACTCCTTCTCTTTTTCAGAAGATGAGGACTGTATGTGTGTCTGCTCCTATTCTTCCTCATTCTCCTCTTCATCTTCTTCTTCAATCTTCTTTTCTGCCTCATTTAATTCTTTACCACTTCGTAGTGTGATGGTTTTTGATTGATCCATCGAATTTTTCTCAGTGTTGTTTGGTAAAGTACCATGAGGTCTCATTGTCATTTGTTGTGCTAGTTGGCCTACCTATTTTTTAATGTTTTTAATGGCAGCCTCTTGGTGCTGAAACCACACATCAGTGTTCTTCAAGCCCTCATCAACTGTTTGGGCCAACTTTCTAATCAAGTCCTCCAAATGCGAATGGGGTTTCTCTGTATTCTGTGGAGGAGGTGGTCTTGGAGCTTGATTCTATTCACCTCATTGCAGATTAGGATGATTTCTCCACCCCGGATTGTAAGTTTTGAGTAGGGATTATTTTGTGATCTGCCAAAATTTAAAACATAATTAGTGTTGTCAGTAGCAAAAGTGTTACCAACTTGGTAGTCATTGCTCGCATGGTCACCTCCACAAAAGTCGCATGAAACTTCCTAGATCTTTGAAACAATGTTTGTTTGGGAGGTAAACATCCTGGTAAGCGCATCTATCTTCGCATTTAGTGCCGCCATGGTTTCCACCTCATGTACTCCAAC
Source organism: Pittosporum tobira (assembly GCA_032359685.1). Classification (NCBI taxonomy): domain Eukaryota; kingdom Viridiplantae; phylum Streptophyta; class Magnoliopsida; order Apiales; family Pittosporaceae; genus Pittosporum; species Pittosporum tobira. The sequence goes on along the minus strand of JAUMHB010078517.1, from coordinate 4,096 downwards.
TGCCTTCTTCGGCAGGAATCTTTCGGATGACCATTGATAACTATTGGCAGCCATTTCCTCCATTAAAGCAAAGGTCTCTTCAGGTAATTTGTGGTTAATACTCCCGTCGGCTGCAGCATCTATCGTGCTTCGTAAGGTTGGAGGAATTCCATTATATAATGTTTGTACTTACATCCAGACTGATAAACCATGATGTGGATATTTTCTTATTAATTCTTTAAATCTATCCCACGCTTCATATAATGATTCTCCATCTAGCTGTATGAATGTGGTAATGTCATCCGCATCTTTGCTGACTTGAAAGGAAGGAAATATCGGTTTAAAAATTTCTGGGCCATCTCCTCCCAAGTGGTGATTAGGATCTTCATTCGGTAGCCCATAAAATTACCCTGCATTCTGAAACATTTGTATCAATCCTGGTTTGAGTTCAAAATTATTTGTTTAGTTTGCAGGCCTTGTTATGCTTGATGAGCAATCCTAGAATAAGGGCATGACAAACTCGCCCATCGTTTTCTTCGGCAACACGACCTCTTCTTCGCCTCCTTGTATTGTGTAGTCTTCTTGTTATTCGGTCGTCTTCACATAATCAAATGTTGAGTTAGGATTCCTTTCGTTACTAGAAAATTGATCAATAGCTACATCTTATAGTTACCATCAAAACAAAAATGTAGCTCTAAGTCATACAAATACGTCTATTTCTAGGCCGTTGCAATAGGATCCGATAGATACGGTTCTAAGCTGTATCTGTAGCCCTTTTTTCTTTGTAATTTTTTTATGTCAGATAAGTCAACACTTTAACGCGCAAATGTCCCTCTTTCCCCAAAAAAATGATCTTCTAATTCCCTCTATGTATTTCATTCCCTCCCGTTTCCTTCCTCACTCTTGCAGATTCGCTGAGATTCATATCTTCGTCACCCCTTGCTATGATTAGAAGCTAAGAAATCTGATTTGCCTTGATTAGAAGCTCAAACATCTGATTTACTGTGAGAAATAGAAGCTCTGACCTCCGATTAAAAGCTCCAACTATCTGATTGCCTTGGTTAGAAGCTCCAGTCGATTAGCAATGTGTTGGTAAGCTCCAATCTTTCTTAATCTATGATGGAGTTTATGGTTTATTTGTTGTAATTATATGTATTTGTTTAATAGATTGTGTGAACATGAAAGTTGATTTCGTTGTGTAGTTATGAATTAGGTTTTGGCTTGATTTTTTAGAAATTGAGATGATATTCGTGTATATGGGTTTGTTGCATCTGATTTGATGACTAGAGCTATATAATTAGTCATCATGTTTAAATTATATAAATAAATGTATGATTAGTTCAGTCCAATCTACCGACATTAGCTATAAATGCATTTTGGTTTCAAAAAATTCTTGTTTATGGGGAATTTTGAAGTTTCTTTCCATGGTGAAGGAATTCGAACTGAAACAGAATTCGGTCTCCTCGTTTGGGTTAATTTCCAAAGGGGTAGAGGTTGGTATGGCTTGGGAATTTGATGTTCTTGGATCTTTGGAAATGAGTGAGTTGGCACCTAATCTAAGCGATCAATATTTGTTACTGCATTAATCCCTCTGTATTCTATTGTGGCAATATCATAAGCACAAACAATCTTATCTTGGGTACCTGCAAGAAAGGTCGAGTAGATATACTTCTTTAGGACTTGGTTTGGTAGTCAGCTTATTTAATGTTCAGAGATTATAGAATCCACTAAATTTTTTTATTGAAAGAGCATATTTAGAAGTGTTATATATATGAGTTATATAACAAATGGCTAGTCTCCATAGTTATGTCTATTGCAAATTTACACTTAGTGGATGTGTCTTCTGAGCTATGAATAAGTTTATGGATTTTTTTCAATCTTGAACTACAATAAAATACTATATGTTCATTGTTTCCACTAAATGGCTATGTTTTTCTATCTCACAAAAAATACTAGTCTCTGCTCACTTTAGCCTAAACAGATTGCATGTTGAATTCAAGCCAAGTTAAGTTGTCTTTTAGGAGTGAGGAAACTGGTTCAAGTGTATTATCCTAAAAAAGAAAATCACAAATTTTAAAATTGTTTGGTTGAGTTTGGATGAGCAAAGACAAATTTAAAGTCAAAGTTTTGATTTTTATTGTATATTGATTTTAGATTTCATATTTTACTTATATGTCTTTAGTTCAACTGTTGTATGAAACCCAAGAAAATGTGAAGTACTAGAGTATGAATAATTTTATTATTGTAAATCAATGATAAAAATGTATATTATTTTGGACACTAATAGTATTTGAGTTTCTAGTGTTCAAACAAAGACCACTTAGACCACACAAGGGTCATGGCAAAAGGACTCAAAAAGGGCAACGCCTTTGAACTTCCACACTTAACCATTTTGAGAGAAAAAACCAAGAAACAAAGCAATATACTCCCTACCAAGACTCATGGGTTAAGCCCTAAGAAATATTATCTCATTTTCTTGCTTCAAGCATATAATAGAGTGATTAAAAAGTGTTCTAATGATCATGGTGAGGAACCTTAGCTAAAAAAATTCATCAAAAATCCTTGCAAATCCTTTCTAGGTAGTTAAAATTGAAACCCTAAAACCTTAGCCAAACTCTAGACAATTTCAAAGCCTTAGCAAGCTTAACTAAAATCTTGGAGCTTAAATCCATCTTGGGGAAGCCGGATTTAAGGTGGAGGAAGGTGATTGAGGCCTTGGAGGATCAAGCATACTTTAAAGGAATTGAAATATCCTTACCCAAGCTTAATGTCTACTAATATATATGCATAGTATATGTAAGAACCCGAATTTTTATGAGTGATTAATAATATAAAATTTCCTCTTATAACGTCCAGTATAACTATTTTCTGCGTCGCTACGTTTTAAGAAATTGAGTTGAAATAATAATATAATGACCAAGGGCATTTTGATTATTTTGATAAAAGTTATGCTCAAGGGAATTTTGGTTATTTTGACAATTATTATGCTCAAGGGCATTTTGGTTATTTTGACAAAAGTTATGCCTAGTGGCATTTTGGTTATTTTGTCCTGACAGTTAAAAAGTGCTCAAAATCATAAACCGATCAAAGATCTGGAATCAGCGCAAAAAAATAGTGACTCGAAACGCCGTTGGATTTTTGATTTGACCTAGTCTAGAGTTGATTTTTTGACTGGAGCATTGCATGGAAAAAATGGATAGCGCCATTCGATTCGCAGCGTGCCAAAACATAGGAATAGAGTATAATATTGCTCATGTTGGTCAAAGTGCTGAGAAGGTTTTGTACTATGAGTTGAGTGTATATAAGTTCTACGGACTCCTTGGACCTAAAATAAGACATTATGAAGTTAAAGACATCAAATGGTCAAAGGTTATGAAAATTGGTAAGGTTACTAACATATGACTGTTTATGGTTTAGGATATCAATTGATAGACAAGGAAGAATCCAAAGCCGATTGAGGGCTTAATGGAGCTCATTAAGACAAGTATTCTTACTCACCCACTTTTACGTGTAATTTCTTTGTTTCAATGCACATAGTATTTATTGTCATAAATGCATGAGTTTATTCCTTGTGCATATAAGATCATGTATATGCTTGAATGTTGTGCAACTCTACCATGCACAACATGCATTTTTAGGGTAACGTAGAGACTCTCAAAATAAAAAGGAGTTCAAGTATGCCAATTGAGGTTATTACCGGTGTATTCTAGTATTCTACGGAGATGGTTCCCATAGGAAAGTGTGAACATGTGCTAGAAATGTTAGTGATATGCCCAAGGATCCAATCATAAATCGTACTCTATTATAATGTTGAAAAACCGACCTTCACCTAACTTAGGTAATTATAATGTCTTGCTAGAGGCCGCTTATAATTTGTGGGCTGAAAAAGAGTTTTGGGCCTATTGCTAATGTTAGGTGAACCTACAGGATCGCACACTAAGCGAACTGAGCTTATAATATATTGGGCCGAACAACTAGGGTTTCCTTATTCTATTGTATCTCTGATTCAGAGGGGTGGATTATAAAAAGAGGCATACACGCCTTTTCTTCCAACCCTAATTTTACCGCGAGGTTGAGAGACTTAGAAAAGGAGAAACCGAAGAACTGCGCTAGCACG
>JAUMHB010078506.1:0-12356 GCA_032359685.1 Pittosporum tobira | reverse complement strand
ATTATTCGAATTTTACAGTGGCTCAAAAGTCGTCCGACAAATATTAGTAGGGTCCACACGTATTCCGTTGTGGGGTCTACTAATACTTTTTCGTTATGCAGCGAACGATACGGAAACGAATATTCCCTGGCGGCAACTTAAACATTCTTTATGTCGAAATTTAAAATTTGTATTTAGCACCCTATAGTTTATTTTATCAACAATAATTTTCAAAAATATTGGGTTCTTACAATGATGATTTTTCAATTTAATGAAAAAAAAAACAAAATAAAATTACCTGTTTTGGTAAGTGCTATAATAATTTTTCAATTTGATGCAAAATAAAAAATAAAAAAAATGGACGGAATAGTGGAGATTTTCCAATTTTTAGTTTTGATTGTTATTATATGGTTCCATGTCAGCGCCATGTCAGTATATGTGTTAAAGATAATTCCATGTCAACACTCATATTTATGAAATTTAGAAAAATAATGGAATAAAAATAGAATTGGAGTAGAGTAACTAATTTGAAAATAAAATTGGAATAGATTAACCAATTTGGAAATTTTTGAGTTCAATAACCATTTTGAAAATCGGGTATGAATACAATAATAAAAAAGTCATTTTTTTTCCATTTTTTAATATCAGTGAAAAACCAAACAATTGCAATTTTTGTGAGACGAATAAAGTATGACTTATGACAGATAATAATTTTTATAAATACATCATCATTCGTCATAATTTATATATATATTATTATAAATTGTGGGGATGATATTCATGTAAAAATATTATCTGCCACAATTATAGTGGAAGAAATATTGATTTTCAATCTTCCGATTAAATAGCAAACGATGATGAAATAATTTAGGAGTTGCATGATTTAGGCCTTATATATACTGTCATGTTCGTCTAATTTATATTGTCAGAATTATAAAATATACGTTAATATAAAAAAAATATAAGTATTTTAAAAATATTTTTATCATTTATAAGGAAAGGGGGTGAAAAAAGACAATTGAGTAGAGTAAAGAGTTTTATATTTTTTAAAAAATGTTAATTATTTTTAATAAAAAGAATATGAATAGTATAAAAAATATAATGAAAAATAGTACTTAAAAAAAGATAAAGAATAATAAGATTAGATAAATTAATATAAAAATATGACATCATAAATTAGATGGAGAAAGTAGTATTCATACACAAAAACATATATGTATAGAAAGTAAAATAGTGAATAATTTTTAAAATGAGAAAATAAAAACTGAATAATGACTAAGTTAATTAAAGGGAAATAATAACTGCCAATGAACACAATGTTTAATAAAATTTATGGATAGGCCATGACCCATTAATAGTATTAATTAATTGTTCACTCTTTAGGTGGCCATCAGCAGCCAAACATCAATAATCTGTACATTTTATAATATTTAAATTATAGTAAAAAATAATATATATGTATATATATATATATCAAAAAAATAATTTTTATTTAGAAACAAATTTTTAATAATTTTTTTTTATGTATTTTGAGATTCATGTTATACAACTGTTAAAATTTATTACAATTTTTGTGAGAGTAGGGAATTATTTCTTTGTTTCTTGTTCATCTGGACTGTTTTCTAGGAGTAGCATTTTACTTTCTACGTTACTTGGCAAATAGGAGTATCATATCCAGTTTGTAACTTTGTATTACAAGTAAGCGTGTGAGTACTCCTTTTCTTGAACTTTTGGAAAATTTTATTTTGTCAGGAGATGATAATCAAACATCCAATTTATTGCTCTTGAACAAACAAAGGTCCAAACTCTGCATTTAGAAAGAATATTGATATAACGAAGTTAAGACAAATATAAAGTTAGTCAAAGATAAATCAATGAGAATATAATATTTATATAAAAATTTAAATTTAAAAAAAAAATATGAGTGAGAGGCATGAGATATTTACTAGAAATTAAAATTTAAAGAATATATTTAAATACACATAACCTCACGGATTCAACTAAAAATAAGAGTAACTCTAAGAGCCCTAAACTCTCTCTCTCTCTCTCTCTCTCTTATATATATATATTATTAGACTTTTCTTTTATTTCTTTTATTTTCTCTAATTATAGTTTTCATTCCTTTTATATGTCCGTCCTTAGTTACTCTTGTATTTACATATAGGATTCATTTTCCGCTAACATCAACTAATTTGGAATAAATGCACAATATATGTAAGATGACATTGCTTTTAGCTAAATTTATTTTTTCCAGCCAGATGTTAAATAAGTTAAAGGATCTGCAGATCTTAAAGTTTTGATGCTTTGGTTGGATTCATTTGGTGAACCAACCTTCCATTTCTCTTCTTTAATGTTATAAATGGTGTAAAGTTTTCTTCCCATGCGTAAAACTATGATTCTTTCCTCCTGCAATACGAACTTTGCTGCTGATTGTGATATATTTGACCCTCTTTGTTCTAAACGCAACGTTTACGTTTCACTTTTATTTCCTTGATCTTTTTTTTTTTAAATTAAATTTAAAAGAATAAAAAATATAAATCTCTTGATCTTTTCTGAACAATCTTGTCACTAATATGATTGTTAATCCATTTTCTGGTTGACAAATAGGTCACGGACTCCATATATACAAATATATAACAACTGTATATGTTCTTTGGTGCTCAGAAGTCGCAAGGATGAGGTAATATTGCCTGGACTTAGGTATATACGTATATGACAATCCTTTTGTATCAAAATTTGGAGGAAACTGTCACATATGCTGGACGGTTTCTTATATGATACTATAAATTAGTCACAATAAAAGACTAATTTGATAATGAAAACAAATTTATGAGTTTAAGTATGTAGACACTAATAATTAATAAGCTACAAAAGAAGATTCCCATAAGAAATTTAGTTTAATTTATTTAATTTTCAATGATGTACTCGAATAAACTAATCCAATTCTTGCATTCAGTCTCAGATGGTTGGTTTAACGATAATGATGTGCATAGCTAGATGCTAAATCCAAATGCATGCGACAGAAATTTAAGAATTTTAAACCAGTGCCTGAATCAAATAAATTCTTCGGTTAGTACAAATAGTACCAAGATAAGCTTCAATCAAGTAAACTAGTCTATGATATTATAAAAGTCTATAGAGGAGATAATAGTGTTAGATTAATTATAATGATAATTTAGGAATGATAGTTATGTAGTCATATTTGATTGCTGTATATTTTATAAAAAAAATTGTTTTTTATTTCATTCCATATTTTGTAGTCCCTATCTGCAGATAGTTCCAAGTACTGACATGCTTGCTTGAAAGTCTTTAAGGTCATTATCCGTGTAGACCAATTTGTCAAACTGTTCATACTCCAAAAATTGGTAGATTAATTGGACAATATTGCAGCAGTGAAGGAGACATTACGACAGTGACATTGATTCTGATCAAACTGCTGCTATTTCTTTTCTTAGATTTGGAAATATCCGTGTTAGGGACACGCATGGCAACTGTAATATACTCACATCAAAACAGATGTGATAAACTGAACTTATATAAAGTCTTTAATCAAAGTTATCATACATAGAGCTCTTATTGTCAAATGGTAGGTGAACTAGGTAAAATGCAAGGTACAAGACCTCTTATATAATTGTTTTGGGAGTCCAGTACGTCAATCAACATTCTTAGTAATCATGTCTCTTATTTCCTCTAATCAAGATCGAGTACCAATAATATGTCACAATCTATTAATGAACTTATATTTTTGCCAAGTTGACCCCATATGCTATGGAATATTGAATTGAGACTCAATGTTAAGGAGATTGCATGTGATACTCTATTCCTGCATTGAAATTTGATAAAGTAATTCAAGATATATTTCCTCAAAATGAAATGATAATTTTACAAGGTTCCATCTCATGAAAGATGAGTATACGCGGAACCAATTTGATATAGTACATATTACTGTTCACGCGAGAGAAGGTTTCTTGTAATTATTATTTACTTAAAGAAATATCAATCTCCTTTCTCATTTTTGACATTTGCGTTTCTGTTCGCAACATATATAAATGTTCTCATGGCTTTTTTTTTCCTTAATTGAATTTTAAAACTGCGGTTGAGAAATAATCAAAATAAAAAGCAGAATGGGAAAGGGAATGGTTATTTGTTGAAAATTTGATAAGCTGGATGAACTGTTGACAGATTCTTCCCATTTCCCATATTCATAAATAGCGCTCCTTGTTCACTTTTTTCATGTTCATACATGAAAATGAAGTTTCTTCATAGCCATTATCGGTCCAAAGTAAATGGACTTGCAACAACTTTGATGAGTGCTTCAAGTAACACTTTCATGCAGTTGAAAGATGAAGCAATTGAATTTCTAAAACGAGCAACGAAAAATAATGAGATTTGGTGGATTGTACTTTAATTTGTTAGCTGATGTGTATATGTCTCAATTTCAAGCCCACGGAGGAGGCATGCAGAGGTTGGTTGGATCTGTGAAAGACACAGTTGTTGGGACACTTATAATTTAGTTCAATAATGATTTATCCTCGTCCTTTTCGACTTATGTATTGTCACGTACGTGGACCTTGAAAAAATAAATTACATAGAACTCAATAAATTTAATGTGAGCCATCTTTATTACTTATTCTATTACTAATAGACATGTAAATCAGAATGTATAGGATACATATAGCACGTACTACTTAAAATTAATTTACCAAAACAATAATGAAGACATGCAAGGCCATGTCAAGCATACTTTTCTGGACTCAACACCTTGTATATTCCTATCCTTGCAGGCTGATAGCTAACTACTCTCTTTATTGAAGTACAATTGATTGGTTTTCTTGGGCAAGACCAGGTAACTATATGTAAGCCGACATAACATTTTGAAATACAAATGCAAAAGTAAATATATCACACAACGCAATTTAGTATACTCTATATGTAATTGAGAATTCTACTCGATTTGTTACACCCTTTTTTAAAAAAAATATTAAATGTAATGATTGATTTTATTTTTGTGTATATGACTATGAATGTTAGAAATCATCTAAAGATAAGTATTGGTTACAAATTTTGATGCATGTCTTTAAAGCCTAATTGTATCGCATTTTAAGATTTTTGAAAATTGATCGAAATTGGACTCATATTGAAAACCTATGTTGATTGCTAAGTATCATTTGTGGAGGAAGGGAGTTGTATAACATAGTCAGATGCTCTACCACTATTTAAGCTTATAAACCTGTTAAATTTTCTAAACCTTATGTAACAATTGAAAGGGCCTAGGATGTTACATTAGATATATTACAGTGTGTCTTATAGGATGAACATTTTAAATCAAAATGATATTATTTTATTTATTTTACTTTTTTGTTTTTTTTAAATTTTTTTAATACAAAATAGTGTCTTTTTAACTTAAGATACAATGTGTTTTGTACCTATAATGTATCATGCACCAGATACACATTACATCTACCATTTTCTACAATTATAATTGTTCTAAAATGTAAAAGATTACGATAAGATAGTCCGTCAATGTATGTCATACTACTACTTACCAAATCACAACCTGTCTGTTATATCTTATCTTATTTTAAAACAAAATAAATTTTATTTGTTAACTTAAATAAATTATATAATTATAAAAAAAAATACTGACATTGACCACTTTTTTAAAATAAACTAAAAATACTATTTTACTAAACTTATAATTTTTCTTAAAATCAACTAAAATAAATATTTTGAAAATAATTTATTTTTAAAAATAAGTTATAAGCTAATTTACTCAACCTATAAATTTATTTATTTATTTAAATGTGCTAAACTAGGTCACCTGTTCATGGGCTGGTTAGTAATTGGGCTGGACTAGTTTAGACTTCACATGTATATCGTGACAACTTTAAGTCCTTCCCTTAGACAGCTTCAAAGCCCAGGCTAAAACCCAACCCTTTTTTGAGTGGAAACCCAACCATTCGTATAACAAACAGGTTCATATTCTTGCACGTCCAGCTTCATTATTGTGCTAATAAATTAGTTAGATTTAATTATGAGTACCAAACTATAGATACACTAGATTCGATTCTCAACTGATCTACATGTTAGCACGTTACCAAAACCTCCTCAATGGAGGTGCGTCGCACGTATTTCCTCACCAACCTCATTATTTACGTATGCATTATCATGCAATAATCTTCTATATACATACACACACACACACACACACACACACACACACGCAGAGACATCCATTTATTCATCAGCAAACATCTTAACCTTGTCTTGATCATATAAAAAACTCCTCGGGGCATAAAAATGAAGTCTTGCATCAGCTTGTTAGTCTTATTATTCTTGGACGTTCTTTTAGTTTCAGTTTCTGCGAATGATTATGACGGTACTGATGCTGGTGATCAAGACCTCAGTATCCCTGGAAATGGATTTGCCACCTTGAAAACTCTGCCGGATTTCTCGCCGTTCGATGATGACCTTTCCTTCTCTCACTACCATCAGAGCTGTCCAGACTTTGAAGCCATTATTAATAAGAAAGTTGATGAGTGGGTTAAGAAAGATTACACTCTTGCTCCAAGTCTCATGAGGTTGCAGTACCATGACTGTGTTGTACGGGTAAGATACTAGCTACAATTTCTATCTCTAATATATATTATGTGGTGAGATCATCTTTAGTTGTTCTTAATTTAAGTAAGACATACGCTATTACACATAAGAATGTTGTACCTATTTGATATAATGAGTCTCATTTTATGATATTGTATTTAAAGAATTTTTCATAATTAGTGTTTACACCTAAATATAGTGATTACATATTTAATGGCGACCAGTAAAATTGTAAATTAAAATGTAAGACCTTGTATCATTATATGTTATCAACAATAAAAATAAGATTTTTTTTTTTTTGTGGAAATGATAAGAGTAATAAAATCATTTTATGTTATGATATATGCAGGGATGTGATGCTTCAATTCTTTTAAACCACGACGGAAGCGAGAGGTCGGCAGCTCCAAGCAAATCATTAAGAGGGTTTGAAGTAATTGATGATATCAAATCAGAGATTGAGAAGAAGTGCCCAAAGACCGTGTCTTGTTCAGACATTCTAACGGGCGCAGTTAGAGATGCTACTCAAATGGTTGGTGGTCCTTTCTACATGGTTCCTTATGGCAGGAAAGACGGCCGAGTTTCCATCGCCAAAGAAGTGGAATCCGTTCCGACGGGTCGCGAAAAAATTACCGACCTCGTTGAGTTTTTCCAGTCTAAGGGATTGAATATACTCGATTTGGTTGTCCTCTCAGGTAAAAATAATTTAACCACTTAACTATACGAGTAATGTTATATCCTCCACGGATCGTATTTCTCTTTCAGAGTTATGTGTCCATTAGTTACTGGATAGTTAATAAAGAGGGCTTCCCATAGTAAAAGTTATTAAGTTTTACATGATTTTTTATTTTTATTATTTTTCTTTTATGTAATTAATACGTGCATGTTTCGCAGGAGCACACACGATCGGAAGGACTACATGCGGCGCATTGCAGTACAGGCTATACAACTTCAACGGAACGGAGGGACAATCCGATCCGTCCATCGACCCTAGATATTTGAACTTCTTGAAAAGAAAATGCCGGTGGGCTTCGGAACTTGTGGACTTTGATGGAATAACACCGAAGGAGTTCAACAACGAATACTACAAAAATCTGCAGAAGAATATGGGACTTTTAGCGACAGACCAATTGTTAAACTCGGATTCAAGGACTTCAACTTTGGTGGATGCCTTGGCTTCTGAGCCTCAGCTTTTTTACACACAGTTTGGCGCTTCCATGGTTAAGCTTGGAAAGATTCAAGACCCTTTTACAGAAGATGATGGAGAAATTCGTCTCAATTGCAGTTATGTCAATCCTTAAGCCAAGTGGAAAAAGTTTATATGGTTAACTAAGGCAAACTATGGACTTGATTTGTTAATTTTGTTATTTATTATTATAATTTCCTATTTTGATATTTGAAAGAATTGATCAACTGTTGCATAGAGATGTTTGTTCCAGACCTCAAGTTGATTATATGATCAGTACACTATTTTGTTTAGTGCTCATCAACTTGAATATTTGACGTATGAAATTTGAAACATTATGAGCCTAAAGTGAACATTCTAAATTTTAGCTCCTGCTAGAAAATTAATACCAATCAAAATGTGTAAATCTCAGTGTTTATTAATATTAGAGAATATAATATTAATTATATTAATATAATTAATATTATAGTATTATTATGGTATAGGTTTTTTTTATATTTATAGTATTATTATGGTAATAGGTTTTTTAGATTCTAAGTTGAATTACATGTATGTTACTTGGCCCACAAGTAACATAGCCTATATAAGGTCTCTCATGTAATCGTTATTTAATATATCAATTATATAATATTATATTCTTCTACATGGTATCAAGAGTTTTAGGTTTTTGGTCCTAAAATTATTTTGCTTCCGTTGCCGACGGCGGAAATCCTAATTTTACTTTTTTACTAAATTAATTATATCAGATCTGTTGGTCGTTATCTTGGGGAAGAGGGTGGTAGTGAGTTGAGATTTCGTCGTCGAGCTTCCCATTCATCTGGTCCATGCCCCATTCATCTGGTCCATGCCGGAAGCACTAATCATTGTTGAACTCTCCACTGCCGTTGCTTCTTTAAGTATGTTCTCCGTTGCATTTCTCAATCAGATCGATCACCGAGATTTGCTACTACTACTATTGCTATGCTTCTAGGACCTATTGAGAAATTTGGTTTATGGTACAGACCATGAATATCGTTGACTACTACTATATACCGTTGTCTACCGTTGATAGTTATTAGTTTTTGTTTTCTTTTTTTGCTTATATAACAAGTTAAAACTCGTTATATAAGACTTTTAGCTTGATGGAGATATTAGAGAATATAATATTAATTATATTAATATAATTAATATTATAGTATTATTATGGTAATATGTTTCTTATATTTATAGTATTGTTATGGAAATAAGTTTCTTATATTTATAGTATTATGGTAATACGTTTTTTAGTATTATTATGGTAATAGGTTTCTTAGATTCAAAGTTGGATTAGATGTAGATTACTTGGCCCACAAGTAACATAGTCTATATAAGGCATATCATATAATCATTATTTAATAGCTCAATAATATAATATCATATTCTTCTACAATTAACATTTCAAAAATTCTTAATGTTAGCATTTTTCATGTAACTTTTTTTTACTCACTCCGTTCTAAAATTAATGATATTTTTGAATTCTATCAAATTAGATTTGTGAAATCATAAAATTTAAATTATGATATAAATTTTTTAAACTTTCAATTTTTAAAATTTGTATGTAGGATTATTTTATAAGTATGTAGTTTAAAATATTGATTTTAACGTCAATCAAAATAAAATAAATTTACTTAAAAAAAAAAAATTTGAGTTGGTGGTGATAATACTTCCAAAAATCCAACCACTAAACCCATAATAATAGGTAAGAAATCTCATCTTCAAACTTGAATGACCACTTATGAATAAAACTCTAACGGCCTCAATCTTAACCCTGTACCTCTCATGCTTTGAGCTACCTCTCCATATGTCATCGAAATCTTAGTCTAACAATTAAAATTGAGGTCGTGAGTTCGAGTCTATCACACGTAGTATGTGGATATATATTTTTTTAATTTAAGTAGAGTTCTTGTTTTCCCTTCTAGGTGGGATTATCTTTCCCATTATTAGGATATTTGTTTAATAGTGCTGAGTCTTGTCTCCCTTAAAATTTCTGGCCTATTATTAATATTACGGAATTATGATATTCTTGTAGAATTTGAACCTTGATTAATCTTGGATTGATATTTTTGTAAACATAGTAGAACCATTGCTACCACTTACTAAAAATAGTAATAATAAAATAAAAACTTTGTAGCATATGGATATCTTCACAAGCTTCACAATGGGCATATAGAAATACCAATTTTTAAAACTAAAATATCATATTTTATTATGAAAATATCACTCCATCTTCTAGGAATATTTATCCTTTGATGATTGTTTACCTCAGCCTAATATCCTTTTGTAATTAGCTTAAGTAGTTCCAACTAGACTTGGTTATTCAGGTCGGAAACGAAAACTAGCTAGAATTTTATGGCTTTAACTCGTTACTCGATCTATTCCACACAAAAAGTTTTATTTTGACTCTTGAAAATTAATTTATAAAATCTTAAATTTTAAAATTAACGTTAAATTATCTAATTTTAATAAATATAACTTGAATATTAAGTATTCAAAAAATTTACTCATTAGAAATTTGTAATTTCCAATACTATTTCACATCAATTTTTAAATCTTAAACTTATGCAAATCAACTCTTAAAAAATAAAATAATATATATGTGTGTGTGTGTGTGTGTGTGTGTGTGTGTGTGTGATTTAATTGTTAGGTTTATCTGATACGGAGTACATAAACCATATAGCTTGTGACTTCTTCATTACTTCAAAATATAATAATCATACATACCACTTGTTAGGGGCTCCTCCTCCCTACAAATTTTCTTTCAAGTTGGTAGCTGAACCACATCAGTTTCTTATTTGTATCATATGATTGTCCATTTTCCATAGGGCCAAAACTAAAATGACTCCATCTTTGTGTACCACTTCCTCAAATTTCACATCTCTCTCTTTAATAGCCTAGCGGGTGTCTTCATTTAATCTTTTGTACATGTTGCATGGGACCAAATTAGAATTGGATCCATTTTCTGTACCTTCTTCTCTTGAATTTTCGTCTCTTTAGAAGGCAAATTGGAATTGGCTCCATTCTTATGTCTCTTCTTCTCTGGACTTTTCGTCTCTTTCGAAGCGCCTCGACATGTTTCTAGCTTTATTCAGTCACCTTTTCAATCTTGGTCTTAATTTTGAAACAAAACTTATATCAATACAAGCGTATAACTCAAAATCAATTGAATATAATAAAAATAATCTCCTAAAATTATATGGTGCAACTTAAGTTTTTAGTTCAATGCAGCATCACTTTAGTCATTACAATGTATCTCAAATGACTGTAAACCGTTTATGCAATCATCTGAATACATTATAATACATTATATGTGTTCTAAAAATCTATGTTTAAGCTTGACTACTCGTTGTCTAGGTACTAGACAATCCACTATTATTTAAAATATAGAACACCTAGGTTTGATCAGCCATTACTTAAGTTCGATTAATTTTGTCTAGGAGTTAGATCCTCATTTTACTGCATAATTGAGCTAAACTCTCGTTCTGCTGCATAACTGAGCTAGATCCTTGTTCTGCCACAAAACTGTGTCTATCAATTTTTAGAATATTAACTATACATCTACAAAACGAGTAAATATTTAATTCAACGGTAACACCATGTCATCAACGTGATATCACACTACTCAAATAAATATTAAATACAATAATGATACCATGTCATCATATACTAACATGATGTCACTATTATATCGGATAATTAATCCAAAGAAACATGTTGGAAAATGAGTCGGGTTGACCTAATCCGGTGGCGCCCATGGAGTGGCCGACCCGGTTCGTTTACCCATGTTAAGTAACCTTTTGTTTTTCTTATTATTGTGGAAGTTTCACCACATTATGTAGCACATAATGGTGGGTGTTACACCACTTTATGTTGCACATAATAGTGAGAGTTAAACCACATTACGGTGCATATAATGATAATTTTATTGTATACATAAATATATATGATATATATATATATACATGTATCTAATGAGGAAGAAGAAGAGTCCTTGATTCTAGAGAGAAATACCATATAGGAAGATTATGAGAACCCAAAATTTCGAACAATTTAATAAATAAAAATCTTTCTATTATTATTTTCCAAGTTGAATTATTTTTCTGCGCGACTACGTTCGAAGAATTGAATTTAAATCGTAAATTAATGCCAAGGGCATTTTGGTCATTGTGACGTTTATTGTGCTCGAGGGCATCTTGGTTATTTTGGACCTGAGAGTTATATAATGCTCAGAATTATAATCCGATCGAAGATTTGGAATCAGCACGAAAAAACAGTGACCCGGGTCGCCGTTGACTTTTTGACCCGACCGGGCCCACAGTTGACTTTTTCGGCCGGAGCGTCGTATGGAAAAATGGACAGCGTCGTTGCGATCGCAGCATGCCAAAACGTAGGGATAGAGTATAATATTGCATTTTTCATATTTTAACTTTTTGACACATTATTTTATTATTTTATTTTTCGGCTCGCGAATCGAGGCAAGTCGACAAATTTGAAATTCGAATTTCTTACCAGTTGACCTGGTGGGACCCATGTGCACAATCCCCAAGAAACCCCCCTGTTTCTTCTTTTCTTTTATTTC
>JAUMHB010078495.1:0-12357 GCA_032359685.1 Pittosporum tobira | reverse complement strand
TTAATTGAGTGTGTGTGTGTGTGTGCAGATACCAAATATAACTATCATTGATGATGACCAAACCAATTTGGATCCTAATAACAACCTTGGAATCTATTTTCGACGTGGCTTGCTTGCGTTCAATATAATGTCATTCAAGGTATTGTATTAAATTTGATTTACATGCATAAAAAAAAAAGGGAAAAAAATTCATTATATGTTGTTTTGGTTATGCAAAGTGTTTGTTATCTTTTAACTAATATATGGACAATTTCATTATATGCTGCCTTCTCTAGTTCTCCTCCTTATGAGTTTTCTTATTCAGACGATTTCAATAATGCTCCAGAAGAATTAGAATATATGAAAAGAAGGATCTAGAAATTAAAATGTTTTTGAGAAACTTAGTTAAGAAATAGAATCAATCAAGAGTTTTGTTTCATAATCATGCACCCAAGGCGCTGTTTGGATAAGTTGAATGTACAATTACTAGAGTGTCATTTTGCGACTCATACGTGTGTATAATTACAATTTTAGGTATTCCCTTTTTGCCTTTTCTTGGTTTGGAATATTTGCAATTTGAATTCCAATCCCTCTGGGCCCCAATAAATTTCCTACAGCGTTTCAAATATATTCTTTAATTGTTGTCTCGTTGCGAGCTCCCCTGTATTTGGATGGTAATTTATAGATCTCGTGGAGGAGACCAAGTCAAAAAAATCTTATGTTCTAATTTTGAAATTTGTAGGAGGAATTGGAACAGACAATGGAAATGAGGTTCTCCATCTTCATGGTATTCCTGGACAACTCACATGTAAAAAGGTGGTCTTGAATTAAAGAGATTAAGAATTAATTGAAGAGCTTCTTCCTCTTTAGGGAATTGGACATTTCGGATAACTAAGAAAAATATTATTGCCATTACTTCCGTAAAGAAGTAGGTTGACTCGACATTTTGAGGTTGTTCATTCTTGTCAGTAAATATGTGATGCGGTGGGTGGCGTCTTCATCTTTCTCGCTGCGCATCTGAGAATTAAAAAAACGGTTTTATTTGGTGCGAAACTCTTTGTGCTTGGTTAGTCTAAATGTTTAAATATGGGAACCACTCAAGGCTGGATCCAGATTTGCTGAATTTAAAATGGTCAATCCATTGATCAAACCCAATAGAAGAACGATGAACTATATATAACAGAGAGTTGCACTGGTGAATACCGAAGATCCACTAGTAATAAAGGGTTGGAGATCATGTGGATTTAGAGTAATTTTCCCCAGTCCACATTTTCTACGATCCTCATCTATTTGACTTAATTTCTTACGGGCTATTCTAACGTCCAGCACAGCAAATTCATGCGTTTATGAAAGCATATTAATTAGTTCTATATATAATATAATAAGCATGGTAGCTCCAACAAACTAAGTCATTAAGAATATATTCCTTACAACATATTGAAGATTAAATCTTCCTTGTCTATTGGATTTTCAAGGGCAATAATATGTTTCTTGAATGAAGCAGCAGCTTCCTCCCTTTCGTCATACTTCTCCAGCTTATCAAATATAATGGCCATCAAGTAGAAAGCTTCCGCTGCCAATTCATGATACTGTGAACCACCAATAACCATAATTAATAATGACGAAACTCCAAAGCATTAAGCATATATAACTCTAGTTTTCATCATCCTACATAACATCTCTTCTTACTTGATCTCTCTGTTTCAAAATATAAGAACACTGTTGATTTTAAAACGTTGACTTTCAATATTTTTAAATCCAAAATTACATGAATTAATTTGACCATAGTCGATACAATTGTGAAAATCTTGAAAAATACTTACAATTGTAAAAGAAATTTTCAAAACTCTAATGGATTCATGTTAATTTGAATTTTTAATGTTCAAAATCAACATTCAAAAGTCAATAATGTTCTTATATTTTGACATGGAGGCAATATTTTTCAAGGGTTTAGGGTTCTGGATATTTTTGTGCTTGTAAATCACTAACCTCCAAAACTTCAAACTCCTCACAAGCTTGCCTTAAAGGATTGAGCACAGCCTCAGGTTCATCAAAAACTGTAGAGACATTTGGAAAGCAGGAGCATAAAAGATGATGGTTAAGCTAACTTAACAACAAAAAAGACGGAAGAGTAAACTAGGAAGGAAATAATAGATAGGTGGTGTAATAAAAATTATACTTCCATTAATTCATAATTCACTTTAACCATATTATAGGTAAAACAAGTTCCCATTCCAATTTTTTAATCGAACTAGAATACACAAACTCAAATTTACTTGGTAAAATGTTTGCTCCGATAAGCGAAACTAGAACTGAACATTGTGTTGCATGTATTTCGAAATGCATTATAATAGGGAAAACCCTATGTTGGAAGAATATACTCTTCATCTAGCTTGAGCATATTGATAAAATTCTAAATATTCTAGAAGATACATGCTGCACAGTAGCTACATAATATAATATGCCAAATGCAGAAAGCTCTTATTTTCTTTTTGAAATTGATTTCAAGGCATTCACCGAGGAACATTGGTCGAGTCGTTGCTCAGACCACAAAAGCATGACCTCTTTCAATGATTTGAAATGTTACTTTCAATAGACAAAAAAATAAAATAAAATCCAAGTCCTAATGCAATCACATCTATCACCTCTCTTTTCTCTTTCTAACTGAACCTCTTCAAAATTCTCATATTTTTGCCGAAACATTGCAACTTATTGAACATGGTCATTTTTTCACACTCAAGGGTGCAACAAAGCCAATCGCTCTGTTGATGTTAAAATAAAATTAATCAGTCTCACAGATATCAGCACTTTTCCTCATCAGATATAAAAAAACACATAATCAGTGGTAGCACTATGACATCAACTGAGGTCACTAAAGCTTCGACCCTGCTTGGATTTAATACTTGGCACAATATTATTTACTGCACTATCCATGATAATATAATTTCCATTGCCTTTTAAGATATGAATTTTGAAGTATCCTGATAGTGAAGATGATAAAATACTAAAGTACCCGGAAAGCTTGGATCCGATAGGTAACATTTTGCTTCTGCAATAAAGGCTCGACCTCTAAGCTCGAGACCACCATGGCCAAGAATGATTGGAAGAGCACCATGAATGAGGGTTAATGCCCTTTTCGCATGCGTGGATCCAAGTGAGAGCCACAACTCGGCCAGGGTCAGAGTGGCCAAGGCTTTCAGAAGATCCAGGTTAAACAATTGGCAAAATGAAAGGCTTGCCAATGCATAAGGAATTCCTAAAACAGCATTGCCTGATTTCTGTAAAGAAAATAAAGAGAGGATAACTTAATTGCAACTGTACATATAAAACAGAATTAGAATAAGCTAGCAGAGGGTTCGGTTATGTGTTCCAAGGTTTAAATATGTGAGCATGATTTTAAAATGGGGAATTTAGTGCAATAAAAATTATGCAAAATTTTCAATTAAAAATATTAACCTGCAAAAGACAAGTAACTTCGGAATATCAAACGTAAAACCTCCAACAAAAAGCATAACTTATTAGCAAATACCTTGTGGATCTCTGCAAGCAAAAGAAGAACGGTGGCATTCTCAACCTGCAGATTGAATTTGTAACACATGCAGAAGAGGGAATGCGCAACAGCTGCCGCCTGTAAAGTTATTGTGAATCAGAAAAAGGAGCAAAATGCATCTGGCTGTCAAAATTTTAAAATTTTCACCTCAAGAGTTAGGTAAGAAGTAAAATTTACCTCACTAAATTGGTTTGCAGCAAGCAACGTCCGAGCATGGCGAAGGCTTGCTTCTGTCTTCAGCTCCATGTCCACACCAGTTACAGATGATGCCAAAACTCCAAGCTCATCACATAATTGTTGAGCCAGCTTCAAATTACCCCTACATGATAGCCAGCTCATATTAAAAAAAAATTGTAAAGTTTCAGGTTGATATCTACATTGTTAGATCAATAGACTTACTTATGTAAAGCACGCTCATGGAGCAACTGGAGTTTAACTAGCAGGATTCGTGACTTCGAGACAGATAAAAACTTCTCTTCTGCTATTTTAAGAGCAGCAAAGGCTTCTGCAGAACAAATAAACCATATAAGGTCATTTTGAAAAATTATACAACTAACTCAGAGTGATGAACAGGATTTAAAGAAAGGGATAAGCTAACCTTTGTATCCTTTAAAGACTGCTAAATGTTGTATAAGTTTGGCATAAGCCAACGCAACATCAACTGAACTGTAGAAGTTATAAAGAAGAAAAAAAATCTGGGGTTAAAAGTTGCATCCTTGGACAAGACTACACACTTCAAATGAAGACCATTAAAAGCAGCAGTCTATTTAAATCTGATGGCGTAGAAGCTCATAATTACCTTGATGACTCAGCATAGCAAGTTGCAAAAACCAGCGCAGATATTCGACCAAGAGGGGCACTGTAAATGGAGAAACGAGGCAGAAATGCATCTTTTCAACAACTTACACATAATTCCGTTATCACATAATAGACAACGTATTTCGAAATTCACCTGCCATAGGTCTCCCAAGCAGTGGCGCGAACCAGGTATGAAGAACCTACTAACTGATTCACAGATGCGGGAACAGAACTAGGTTGTGCACAGAATTGGAAACCATCACCAATGATTCCAGGTCCAGTTTCTTGACCGAAGACTAGTGAACCCGTTGGTTTCTTCAAATTCTTAAGCCATGTAGTACTCAAAGCACTATCGATAATAACTAGTGAACTCTCGGTGTCAAATTCACTAATCAAACGAGAACTAGATCTCAATTCCTGCAATGTTCATTTTGAGAAATGCATAGTATTAGCTACAAACCGTCAAATAATCAATTCGACCAAGAGCTCTTTGAAATATTAAATCAGTCAGTACACAGATTTGACTTTGCCTTGCAAACATTGACAGGGCAAGTTTTAAGCTTCATGGAAGCTTTGGGACCAAATGATAACAAAGGTCTTTGAACATGCTGCAAATTATCAAACAAAAATTCATGAGATACAAGCAGACATAATAAGTTCATGAAAAGTAAAAGCTCTGATGAACAAATTAACCCAATTCTGACCGTTAAATCAAATTTGGCCATTGCAAGATGATTAGAAGCTACAAGCCGCTTTAGCTTTAAAGACTCGGCTCTTTTTAAGGACCGTCTCAAGAGCACAAATAACTGTTCCTGAATGGATAGTGAAGTGCCTATACTGGTCACGGGTGAGTATGACGAACCAATAATCCCGGTTGAGCTCGAGATACCAATTTCAGACAACAAGTTGCAAATGGCTGTTAATGTGTAAGCAAGACAAGTGTCATCTCCATGCTGCAATTAATTAGAGCAATACTTTAAGAAATGGAAAAGAAAAAGTTCTCCCAGCAAGAAAACGTTCATGTAAAAGCCACTTAAAAAGGTAATTACCCCTAAAAATATATAATTAAAAAAATATATATACCTGTTGAGAAACCTGAACTGCTTCAGTTAAAACCTGAAAATCAAATCAAAGTGCCTCACTTAATAAGCAACAAATTTTAATAAAAGTAATTAGTATTTTAATTCATGAACTCGCAAAAACAACCAACAAGGACACGAAAACTACAGGAGCACTTCACATGCTTACCTCCAAAGCTTGCTTTGGGTATCCAAAGTGAAAATGCATCATCCCCAAACATAACAAAGCAATTTCATATCTTCCGAAGCTATTGCAGCCGGACGAGGAAGGGGGAACAAGGTCATATCCTTCCGTCCCTGCACTTTACTACCACATTTTAACTCATTAGCTATTAACAAGCATTTATTCTTATTAATAAACAAAATTAAATGACATATTATACCTATAATCAAAATAACGGTGAAGATTCTCCAATGCAGCTGGATAATCATCGTGATAGAGACTATTCAAATATCGCAAGAAGTGGACCTGCATCATAATTATAAATAAAAAAAGGTCAAGGGCGCAGTCAGAATCTTGAGTGACACCATTTTTTCGACCACTACAGTACTAGAAATGAAATCAACCTGCGTAAACAAGTTGCTTTTTCATGGTTAAATCAGTCACTTACACGATGCAACTCTGGTGCCAGCTTCTGCAATTGCTTTAAAATGGATTCAAAAGCATTCCGAGAAAAAGAGCTGCCATGCCTACCACAGCAGAATATGTTGGTCAGAATAAACCACTCTAGCTAAGATTTAAATAAAAAATAATTAAATAGTTACCTACTTTTCAATTGAATTGGCTTGCTCCAGTAAGTATCCTTGTATCTGCCGGTTTGTACGTAAGAAAACCCCTCCAGCAGGATCCGTACCTCCTAATTTATTATTTGGCGTAAATGGGCTACAATCTCTAGGTTTATCAACATGTTTGAGTTTCGGTTCAGCAGAAACATTGATATCTGCAAGCATAAGTTACTTCATATCACTGAAAATTGCAACTCTTCAAAACCTGACCTTTGAAGTTTGAATATCCAAATGAAGCATGAAGCAATCTATTAAGCTGAAAACGTACATAATGGAAAAGGCAAAAGGGAAAATCTGAAATGGTAATTTATATACGTATGAGTTGCAAAACGACACACTAGTAATTGTACCTTCAACCAGTCCAAACAGCGCTTTGGGTGCATGATTATGAAACAAAACTCTTTCATAAGACCTCTTTCTTGATTCTATTTCTTCACTGACTTTCTCAAAAACATAATTTTCTAGATCCATGGTTTCATATCCTAATTCTTCCGGAGCATTATTGAAATCGTCTGAACAAGGCAACTCATAAGGAGGAGAACTAGAGAAAGCTTCTTTACAGTACGTCCCTAAATTTGTTAAAAGATGACAAACACCCTGCACAACCAAGACAACATATAATGAAATTGTTCTTTTATTCTTTCCCCCTGTTTTATGCATGTAAATCAAATTTAACACAGTACCTCAAATGATATTATATTGAATGCAAGCAAGCAACGTCGAAGATAGATTCCAAGGTTGCTACTGGGATCCAAATTGATTTGGTCATCGTCAATGACAGTTGTATCAGGGCCTCCAAGGATGCCTAAACAAATGCACATCGAATTTGATTTCCAATTAACCGATGCTTCCAAGATGGGGGGAAAAACAAGACAAAGATGATGATCAACTCACCTCGCAAATCACTGAAAAAGTTAAACAAGTCATCAGGTGATGATAATGATGATAGCCTACTAGTTAAATGATCAGTTAACCAGTGATCCAGTAACCCTCCAATTTCCCTCAATTGTGTAATAAGTTCATCCAAAGATGGTTCCAATATGTCATCACAGGACTACAAGAAAACCGACAAGAAAATAGGGATTAGACAACATGAAATTATATTTTAAAAAATATTAAAAAAAAAAAAAACATTATGGTGCCATAGACTAGTGAGAATAAAGTCTTTCGGCTTATCAATTTGAAGTAAAAGTAAAAAGACCTGAGAAAAAAAATCTAAAATTAGTGTTCTCAACACATGGATCTTCCAAAAATATTTCACTTGATTGATTGCTTAACACACGTTATATTTGTTTAGGTTACCCCCACTTTCCACCTCCCTACAAAACATATTCAGAAGTAGCTGCCAGATTTATTCAGGTGACCAAGATTCAGTTTCAAACTCCCACAACATTCACTCCGTGATAAGATGATATGATACTATTTATTTCAATTGTGCATAAAGCAAGTTCATAGAAATTGTAAGCTTTAAAATTTGATGCAGCATTAATTTAAAAAGCAACAATTAGAAGTCATAACAGAAACACATCTCCTACGGCACTGAGAGCTTGCCCTTAAGCATTTTTCTCGTTAAAACATACTCTCTATGCCCCAAAATAAATGACCTAGTTTCATTGTACACGGCTTTCAAGAAAAAAAATTCTTCTCATGTTGCCCCCTCTCATACTTTTTCAAAGTCATTAAATTTGATAATAATTCTCTCCTAAAGAATTTTTCACATTCTTTTTCACTTTCTCTCTACCTTTTTCCATGAACTTTACATTAAATTTTTTGTTTGTTTGATATTTTCAATGAAAGGTCACATAAATGATTAAGGGTATCAATGTAAGAAACTAAGAATATGAAAAATAAAGACAAAAAAGGAAATAGAACATTTAATTTGGGACATATCAAAATACAAATGAGGACATTTAAATTAGGACGGAGGGAGTATAAATCCGCTCAATAATGTCCAAACTTGCAACATGTTTAGTATTTGACTATTCCGTTTCTCTCATATAAAAGGCACCAATTTGACAGTTAAATTTCTTGGCATATAGAAAGAACAACAACATACGCGTACTTCTATATTTTCCTTCAACTAATGCAAAGTGCTACAATTTATACAACCAGTAAATGCATATATCGTGTGAGGATGTTCAACTTAAATGAAATTTGGGACATATTAAAATTTGGAACTTAAATTTCAGAAGGGAACTCTTGAACCCTCTGCCTAGTAAAAAGAGTTCATATTAGGATGTTGGCTGTTACAAGAATAAAGTATTGCTTGTTAATATACTCTGCACCGATCAAAAATATTACTCCCTTCATTCCAAAATTAGAGATAGTTAGTTATTCTTTATGGTTCGTTCCAAATTAGAAAGATTTCAATAATAAAGGCCATGAAAGTCCTAATTTACCCTCCCCTTTGCCTCATCACCCTCCTCTCCATACTTCTTCTCAGCCACCTCCACCTCAACTCCGACAATGACCGCAACTACAACGCCAGCGACAATGCCAATAAAAATTAAATGTACTTTTTCTGAGTAAAACAGTTAATAGAAAATTGTCTATAAAAACTGTCAATTTTTGGTATCTCTAATTTTCAAGCAGAGGGAGTACAAGTCATCATAGATGCATGTTCCATAATAATGAGCAGTTCCGATACTATATACAAGGTAAAAAGGATTGGTAGCTTAAAATTTGAAAAGGGGAATGCATTGCTAGAAATCTCAAAAAGAAACTAATATTATTATTAGACTCCAACAGGGAGAAACTACAAAAGCATCCCAACAAGGAAAGAAAGACTCTTAAACTCGGACAAAGGGAGCTTTGGGTCCTACAGTATATTTCTAGCAACTAAAGTCCTGGAGCTTTAGATTTATTAAAAAGTAATCGAACTTTAATCAAGAGGCAGAACAATTAAAAAAAAATCATTTGAATCAAGGTTTTTCGACTTAGATTAGTAATGGGTACATTTTGTGCGCTTTTCTTTCTTTTTTTTCCCCTGAAAAATAAAAAAGGGAATTTTAGTTTTTCGAGAAACACAAAAAGAAGAATTTGAAACTTGGATCCTAGGAAAGGAGTCAACAACTTACTGATGTCAAGTAGTCTCTAAGGGCAGCACTATAGAATTTAGTGTGTGTGTGTGTAGTCACCAAAGAAATACAGATATTTATAAAAATAATAATACTCACAAAAAGAGCAATTTTTTTGTAGTAAAATCCTGAAATCTAAAATTGATATGCATTCATTTGATTTTATTCATTATAACCGTGAATATACATTTACATGCTGGTATAGTACAGTATCTATTTTCAAAATTTAAATCAACAACATTACTTGTACCATAGCATACCCAGAGTACATGTTACTTTACTTGTAGTTTTAGGATTTTGCAAATTAACTACGGATATTCAAAAATATACTCAGTTTGTGGGAGAGAGAGTATACAAACTCATACATGAATATTACTCAGAGTAAAAAAGGGAGTACCTTGGTGAGTGCTAACAAAAACAAACCAAGGCGATTGTGCTGAGAGACTGAAGAGAAAGGGAAGGGCACCGAGATTTGAGCTGGTGGTGCATAAACTTGCAGCAGAATGCACACCGATACTTTGTGAGGGCTCACCACGAAACCGCCGGCTGCCTTCAAAATCCCACCCATTTCACTCTCTGTATCTATACATGTATATAATTATTAGCTCTGCAGGTATATATAAGTATATAAGAAGAAGAAAGATTGGGTATTACCTGATGAGAATTTGCTTCAATTAAGGCACCAGTGGATGCAAGCTGAAGTGAGTTTGCCTGAGAGAGGAAAGAATTGGGGGAGAGGGGATAAGAAATTGTGGAAGGGAAAAGCGTGCTGAGAACAGGATGGTGTCATGTAAATTCTCAACACGACAATGGCAATACGATGAATTGCACTACTTACTCTTTAGGGTTAATTATCAGTTACTCCCTCAATGTATGACCCTATTTGCAATTTACTCTGAGTACTTCGGGAGATTCACTTTACAAATTTCATTTAAACGCAAAAGGATTGACAACAACCAATAGGATAACTAATAAGGAGTATAATATAATGCTATTGTCTATATAAAAATTAAATTAGCGACTTTTTAATTTGAGAAATAGGTTGATACAATGAGATGTATCTTGTAGGATAATAAATTGTATCATATGTCAAAACAATGTCATTTTGCAATAAAAGCAAAAACAAACATACAAAACGACGTCGTTTTATTAAAAATGTTGATTCTACTAGATACACTGTGATGTATTTACCATTGCTCTCGTCATTTTGCAATAAAAGCAAAAACAAAATACAAAACGACGTCGTTTTATTAAAAATGTTGATCCTACTAGATACACTGATATATTTACCATTGCTCTCTCTCTCTCTCTCTCTCTCTCACACACACACACACACACACACACGAGTGGATAGTGTACCACTACATCAATCTCAAGTCGACCAGGTACCAGATTCCACAAGAATCATTAATTTCATAATAATAATATACCTCAGTGTTAAGTAGTTAACCCTTAGACCTTATCGACACCCTTGCCTCTTTGAATTTTCTTTTTCTCCTTTCTTTTGTTAACATGACGGAGAGAACTCAGAGGACTATAGGAGTTCTAAGTTCCTTTGTAAGTTGAATATTGAAAAGATATATGATCATGTCAATTAAATTGGGAATTCGTTCTTTATATCCTCGAGATGATGGGATTTTGAGTGAGGGGGAGGGGTCTGATCAAGGATTGTATTTCTAATGTTTGAGTAGTGAACGACTCCCGACAGGCTATTTAGGTAGCTCCTACAAAATGATGCAAGACTCTTTTTCCCCGTTTTTGTGTTTGCTGATTATAGAGGCATTTAGTAGAATTATAAAAAAAGTCAAAAAGTGGTTGAGGTTGGATTGATTAGGAGTTCTTTTTTTGTTGGGCAGGATGAGAAAGTGATCATTTTCCATTTACTTTTCACAAATATACACTCATTTTTGTGATGCAGAGGCTCCATGTAGCCGCTTGTAGTTCAGACACTGGGAGATTAAAAAAACATAGAGCTAATGAGAAAATACTGATCTGGGTGACACAAGTTGCTATCCAAAGCATTTTTCATGCTTTTATTTTAAGTATTGCAACATTACATACATATAGACTTCACAAGCATCTTCTAGAGAAAATGGTCAGAAGGTATCAACCCAAAACACAAATGGCTACATACTGCAAATCCCAGACTACAATTCACTAAAAGATGGAATTTTTATTTCTTTCGGTCTATGTAATGGGCTTTTCATTACACAATTCATGAATCCTGCAGACTACACTTCACTAAAGATCGCATTTTCAATTTTCTGGGCTTTTGTATGGGTAGGTTTTTCATTACACAATTCATGAATCTTGCGAACTACAATTCACTAAAAATTTAATTTTTTGGGTACATGAATTATCTACACACAACTTTTCAATCCATTACGTGAACCCAATCTGCACAAAGCATATAAATAATAAAAATTTTTATTTTTTTGATAAGTAAAAGCATATAAATAATTAGAGTATTTCAGTGTGTTAGGTCAAGAACATTAGTTAGAATGCACAAAAACAGAGGTGGGTAGCATATAGTCCGTAGAATCAGTTCAAAAAGTACAACTTAATTTATCATTTAGAAATTCAATTGACACTAATTTGGTACAACTTGCATCTGATAAAAGCCGAACTGCCGGGAGAGGCAGAGGGGTACCTGATAGTTGGAGCCGACGAAGACGAGTGGAGATTCAGTGAGGGGAGAGAGGTGTGAGTGGGCGAATAGTTCCCGATAAACCCCTTCAATCCTTTTATTTAGATTGTTGCAATTGAATGCAGTAAACCCACCCCTTCTCCACTTGAAGATAAAGCCAGAGAAGAATTAGTACCCCTTAAGGAGATGAGGAAACGCTGCATCAACCAAATGCGGCGTTGATTAGATTCGAAGATACAAGGGGTTTGCTTGTCCCAATCATGAAAATTGTGCGTTTTCATTAATATGCAGGTTAGTGTATAGTACAAAGCTTCATTTCCTATGGCTCAATGAGGCACCTGTGGGGGAGTTGCAGAACTAAAATAATAAAATTTAGACTTTGCAAGTGCTTGAAAACAATTTCTATATTAATTAAATTAAATATATTTCTTTCTTCTACAC
>JAUMHB010078484.1:0-12358 GCA_032359685.1 Pittosporum tobira | reverse complement strand
ATATATATATATATATATATATATATATATATATATATATATATATATATTACTTTAATAAACATGGCCACATGTGGAAAGTTTCTATGCATATGTGGAACGCACATGGCATTAGGTAAACAGGTAGCGCCTGTATGTCACTGTGTTTCAAAATTACCTGATCTCTTCCAAGACTTGACCATGTCTTCCATTAACCACCCTTTACTGCAAAATACTCAACTGCCAAGAAAATTGATCTATATAAGATGAACTTCACAACTCAACACTTCATATCCAAAATTTACTCGCCAAAAAAACAATCCAAAAAATGGCCATGCACTTAGCTATGTATTTGCTCGTCATATTCAAATTTTCACTAGCATTTGCGACTAATAATCTAACCAACGTATCGAACGAAGCATGCATTGGTGATGCCTTCACTCTCACACTTAGCTTTGGTGTGTACCATGATATTTGCCCCGAGGCTGAACCTATTGTCTTCTCTTGGGTCGAAAAGTCCATCTCTGATGACCCGAGAATAGCTGCTTCCTTGCTCCGTCTCCATTTCCACGATTGCTTCGTTAATGTAAGTGATTTATCGCGTTTTTTAATCTAGTCATATACAGTATACGAGTAGTACTAATTTGATATTTTTAATTTTTAATTTTTTTTTTTTTTTTTTGGGCAATGAATTGCAGGGATGTGATGCATCAGTGCTATTAGATGATACACAGAACTTTGTTGGAGAAAAAACTGCAGCACCAAACTTGAACTCACTGAGGGGATTTGAAGTAATCGACTCCATTAAATCGGATATTGAATATCTCTGTCCCGGAATTGTGTCCTGTGCTGACATTCTTGCTATTGCAGCCAGAGATTCAGTTGTTCTGGTATATAATTTGTTCCAAAACATACTAGTCACTTGCCTAAGTTTAACTATAAAAAAACAAAAAAACAAAACTGCAATTTTTGTGATTTTCAAAATATCAGTCAGGTGGACCTGGTTGGGAAATTCAGACTGGTAGGAGGGACAGCTTAACCGCTAGCAAAACAGCAGCCAACAACAACATTCCAGGCCCAAATTCTGATGTTCCTACACTGGTTTCCAAGTTCCAAAATGTTGGGCTTAACCTCAATGACATGGTCACCCTCTCTGGTGTGTGTGTGAATGCGTGCATATATTTCTTCTGTTAATTTTGTTTGGGTGATCGTAAGAATTTCATTCAATGTTCCACATTTAAAAAAGAAACACGTTGCGGAAACATGAAATAAAACAACTGAGACATTTAACTAGTTGACAGTAGCATCACATGCAAGGTTGTTAAGAGTTGAGCAATCGCGAATAAGCTCGAACTTGACTAGTTTAAAGTGAGGTTCGAGTTCAATAAAACACTCGTTTAACTTAACGAGCCCAGTTCGAGCTAAGCTCTTTCAAGTAGACGGTTGTTTTTTCGAGCTCAAGCTTAGATTAGCTCTACTCGTTCACATTAATGAGTATAAATGAACCAAAATTCGTTTAAAACTTGAGTTAAAGCTCAGTAAAAACTCCTTAATTTTATGAGCCAAATTCAAACACGATTAAGAAATTCATTTAGCTTGACGAACTCAAACTTGACTCACGTAACAGCCTTAGGTGTATGCTTGCTAACTACATATAATTTTCTTTGAGCAGGTGCACACACAATGGGAAAAGCTAGATGCACAACTTTTAGCTCCAGAATAAATGGCAACAATGACCCTGGGAACGGTCCAGATGTCGACTTGGCATTTATCTCATCACTCCAGCAGCTATGCTCAGCATCTGATGCCAACGCGACATTAGCCGAGCTTGACCTTGTAACTCCGGCAACTTTTGATAACCAGTACTATGTTAATCTTATTTCCGGCGAGGGATTGCTTCCGTCTGACCAAGCCCTGATGACGGGAAACGAGCAGACACGTGAAATCGTCCGTTCATACGCAGATGACCCGGCAGTCTTTTTCGAGGAATTTAGAAAATCAATGCTTAAAATGGGAAGCTTGGGGGGTTCGGCTGGGGGAAATGGTGAAATTCGCAGGAATTGTAGGGCAGTTAATCATAATTAGACAATTAAGGCACGAGTTATTGAGCTACTGATTATGCTTATGGTGTGGTAATTGTTGAAACCTGGGTGAGTAGATTGGAAGTGCAGTGCCCATTGATGACTGCTTGATTGAATGGTGTGTAGTACGTTCAATATATTGTTATGATTAGTAACTAATTAAATATTTTGTCGAGTATGTAGTAATTGAATTTTATTTAAAAAATGAAAAATATCAAAAATAAACTTATTGTTGTAATAGTGATTGTCAAAAATATCAAACCTATATTAGATAGGTGACTACATTATCAAATTAATATAGGTGACTACATTGTCAAATTGTAAGCATCAAAGAGGGATCTTGTTTTCCCTTTTTTGGCCTACTAATATAAAGACTTTCATCATCCAGGAGTACACTTTGAGTTTTGATAAAAAAAAAAAAAAGTCTTACATTATCTCTCTCGCATATATATTTATATACATTGATAAATACTATACTATAACACTTACAAAAAAAAACAACACATTCTTATACTAACTCCCTTCCAAAGGGTTCAAAATATTAACTTTTGAACATTAATTTTGAATATTTTTAAATTTAAAATTATTTTTTGTAATTATTAGTATTTATAAAATAATTTAAAATTTTCACAATTATAATAATTATAACTACATAAATTCATATAGTTTTAAAATTTTAAAATCAATAATAATCTTATATTTTAAAACAGATGAAATTTTTTTCCAATGGTGTAAGCTGATGACCGGACATTATTGCTCGAGTATTTAGTATGAAGCTCAAGACACTACTACAAAAAGTATAAAAGAACCACCTCAAAACCGTTCTGAAAGACACATTTTTTTCTAAAGCATTCACACAGTTTTGATACTCCATAGAAAAGTAACCGTTACATACAAAAATCATAAAGCATCAGTCTATCAAAATGTTCCCAATGGAGTGATTTATATAGTGTCAATCTACTAGTACATAGATCCTCCTCACGAGGAAACCTGATGACTTACTAGGTGAGCCTCATACCCGCCTCCAAAATATCAGCAGCTTATATTCGGCCTTGTCTCTTCTACATTTTAATACATATCTTCATCTTCGTCGGAGTAAGTTTGAGCATGTTCATTCAAGTAAAATCCACCATTTTCATTTTCATCACTGTAATACCGGTCATTTTCATCACTGTAATACTCATCATCTTCATCCATAAAAGAGGGCTCACGCAAACGCTCTGTCACCAATCTGTTCATAATAGAAGATAAGTAAAAGTGATAGAAATGGCGCTGTCAAAAATAACAAACACATGCTATATACTCTATAGCAGGGGATCCCTGGTTTACCCCCCATTGTAAAGTACACATAGCCGTACCGAAAATAGTAATGTGGAGTGGGGGAAACAAGCACTGATGGGTATTTGGATATAGCCACTTTAGGTGTATGAAAGCAATTAGAGCTCAATCTAAACCAAGTATTTCCTAGAGGACTAAAGCAAAAAAATATGAGAAATATAAATTC
Source organism: Pittosporum tobira (assembly GCA_032359685.1). NCBI lineage: Eukaryota > Viridiplantae > Streptophyta > Magnoliopsida > Apiales > Pittosporaceae > Pittosporum > Pittosporum tobira. The sequence goes on along the minus strand of JAUMHB010078484.1, from coordinate 8,794 downwards.
AATTTGTCAGATTTCATGTACGATGCAACTGTTTGGAGGAAACGCGGTATGTCACATGCAGGGGCGGATCTAGGTTATAGCTTGTAGGATTGAAAGACACCCCAAATTTATCTCAAGATTCAGTTATTATTTAGAAAATTTCAATATAAACCTCCCAAAATTAAAATTATTATACCCCCAATTCAAAAAAATTATTTATAGACACCTAATTTTATAGAGTCTGGCTCCGCCTCTGCTCATATGGAACAAATAACTACAAGGTTAATAAAACCTCCATGATCTCCCAAAGGGAAGGAACACAGAGATTTAACTGTCAAAGTTATGAGCTAAATAATGAGGGAAAACTCAATTATACATAGGTGTAAAGCAAGAAGCAGAACTCAAAAGGTAAAGAGAACCTTGCAGAAATATCATATTTCCTCGTGAAAATATCATCACTTTCTATCGTGTAGTATCTCAAAACAAGGTTAACAAATTTTTCAAAGAAAAAGGTATATGTACTGACAAAATATATAGACCACAAAGGAGTTCAAATTTAAATTTACAGACCTCCTAACCTTCTTGCCTCTCAAGGAACCAGCAAAAGTAGCTGGAGAAATGTTATAAGACTCAAGGGGAAGCAACTCGTCCATAAAAATTAAGAGTACTGGACATATAAGAAGATAGTGGCTAAATTTTCCACGTACTTTGAAAAGTAAGTCTAACAAGTGAACATAAAGAGCGAGAAACAGAATCACAACTGCTCTCGATTTACACTAAAGTAGAAGATCTCCCATGAAGAGGTGTGCATGGCCTAGGAATTATGCACAAAAGGTTAAGAAGAATAAAGTATTCATATAGAAGATATACTGCACGTATTGCTCCGATCACTCGATGGTGGATCATTAGGGACTGTAGAACTCATTCATACACTCGCAAATTCCATATACTGCCACTTTTCTTACTATCGTTCTAACTTAAATTCATTTGGGTATTAGCACCCATATTGAGAATTTAAATTTGATTACTTCAGAAGAAAGAAAGTTGTATTTAACTAATCCCCAATAATCCATTAACTCTATTATTAACCATCCTCCTTAGAAGATATTATCTCTGTTTCAAAATATAAAACCATTATTGACTATTTTTTTTGGGTACATTTATAACCAATCATAACAGTTGGCCTCCCATAGGCTTATGAAAGACAACGCACACACCCACGCTTCAGTATATTTATAATCAATCCTAACAGTTGGCCTCCCATAGGCACCATTATTGACTATTTTTTTTTTTTTTGGTACATTTATAACAAATCCTAACAGTTGGCCTCCCATAGGCTTATGAAAGACAACGCACACACCTACGCTTTAGTACATTTATAAACCAATCCTAACAGTTGGCCTCCCATAGGCTTATGAAAGACAACGCACACACCCACGCGCGCACCCGTACAAGAAATAAACCTCTTGGACATTTCAGGCATCAAATGACGCCACCAAAGTTTGAACCCCTTGCCTCTCAATTGGAGTAAGGGGGTGGCTACCATTGAGCTAGAGCTCGTTTTGGTAGATTTTCACAGTTGCATTCACTATAATCAATAAATTCAGGTAATTTTAGAGCTCGTTTTGGTAGATTTTCACAGTTGCATTCACTATAATCAATAAATTCAGGTAATTTTAGAGCTCGTTTTGGTAGATTTTCAGAGTTACATTTACTATAATATAATAAATTCAGGTAATTTTAAATTTGAAAATGTTAAAAGTCATTTTGAAGTCAAAAAGTGCTGAAACAGAGGGAGTACATAGTATTGACAGGATAAATCAGACTGAATTTTATAGTATAAGGATTAAGTACTTGGTGTGACACATCACCTGGCCAAGCTTGCTGTTTCATAACCCACGGCGTGCAAATTCTGTGAAAGCTATATATGTCCCTCAGAGTCCGTAATACGTGTGTTGGGGGCTAGGGGCTGCTGTCTGTGCTGCCCTCTCCTCTCAACCAAAAAAGAACGAGCTCGACAAACATGAAAGAGCAAGCATAGACTAAGTTTCCCAACCTTGAAATTTGAATTAAATGATTTTGGTCTTAAGTCTTAAACGAGCTCGACAAACATGAAAGAGCTCTATATATTGTTGTTGCTGGTGCTCTAAAGTAAAGGTCTACTGGATATCAATCCCCCCCCCCCCCCCCGTCTAAAAATGGATAAGCCTCTGCTTTTTTCATGTGATTACAAAGTTGGAAACTAGGAATGAAGTCAGTTCAATTAACAGTTTATCTGACTTTGCATTTGTATATTAAAGCATTGACCAGTTGCACAACATTGCCAAATACTGCACAAACACATACTAGCGGGCATTATAAGTACAACAAAGCTCAAGGACTCTGTTTTCAATCCACATTTGGGACCAAATTTACCTATATAAAAAAAATCAATACTAGTAATTCTATAAGTATAAATATCAAATTAAAAACGTCCATGCATATCCACAACAAAGTAGAAATTCGAACACAATCTCCAAAAATGTTAACAATTTTAAACCCAAAAAATAGCAGGTTAGCCAAAAATGAATATTTCCTATACTCTCGTACGACTTCACTGTATAGGTATAGTATCCGTCCTCATTTCACCCTGAAAATCGAGAGAACTGCTATTTCAACAACAAACTATGCTATATCGAAAACAAAATCCCACAATTGAGTTAAATTTTGAGAACTTGTTGTGGATTTAGCATATTTTGTTGTGGAAACTGCTAAGACTCTTGATTCTTTCATATGTTCCATTGTTGGAAATATTAATCAAGTTCGATGAAATTAAATCGGTTCACATAACATAAAATATCGCACCATATATATATATATATATATACACACACACACACACATGAATCATCGAATTAACAAGTTCTGCTAGCATATGGTAGTAGTAAACAAAAACACATTTGCATAGAACGGCGCCGTTTCGATCAACACAATAGACACTTACATTTGTGAGTTACTCCAGTTCCAGACATGGAGAACCTTGCCCATGGCGAAGGAGAGGAAAGCATCAACACAAGCATACTGCACTTGCTCTTCACTAAGCCAATACACATTCCAATCACTCCTCCCAACCTCAATTGGCTTGCTCACGCCATATATTCCCAAAATCAGCCCCGCCAGCCTCTCCATGCTCATCTGGACTCCGACGCCGAGACGAGCTGCCGCCACGTGGCGGATGTCGATCAGCTCGGGCACGGAGAGGCAGTGATCGGAGTTGAGCAGCATCCGAGCGTCGTTGAAGTTCCAGACGCCGACGAAGGTGACGTAAGGATCGGAGAGGAAGCGGCGGAGGGAAAGGGGGACGCGGTCGGCGTGGAGGAGCTGGAAGACGAGGCAGTGGCGGCCGATGCATAGCTGGAGGACCGCAGCTCGGTAGTCCGAGGAGCGCCACTGGACGCCGAGGCCGACGACGAGGGTGCCACGGCGGATGTAGCGGTAGTGAGAACGGATCTTGTAGAGCCAAGAGCGGACGACGGCAGGGGTGGGGGTGACGGTGGTGGAGATTTTGTGGCTGCCGCATTTAACGGTGAAGGAAAGGCGTCTGTTGGGGTTTGGGTTGTACCTCTGCCTAATGCTTACTGAAGTCATAATGGATTCCAACCTCCTCTGCTTTCTTCCTCTAGTTACGGGGTTGTTATAATCTCTCTCCTCTCTCTTGTCTGTGGAAACCTAACCGTAACCGTAACCGTGACCGTGTGACTGGTTTTAATCCGAGTTTATCTCTCCACTACCTCCTCAACATGAACCATGACTGTTGTTGATTTCGTTAGCCCATTTTAGAATTTGTTATTTGCGCAATAAAATTTGTTGCTTTAACAAAAAAATTAGTATTGAGTTTCTCTCTCATCGGTCCCTCTGTTTGAGATAAATTTGATAAATTAGTAAATTATTAATTATAAATAAAGTGTCTCCAATTTTTTCAAGTTAAAAAAAAAATAAAAAATGTCTCAAAGTTAATATAGTGTATCGTGACACCGAATAAATAAAGGTTAAATAAAAAATACTCATGTTATTTTTACATCTTAATCAATTGTACTCTATTTTGAAATTAATCTATTTCATATTTCTATCAATTATAATAAAATAAATTTACGTAATTTTAATTTTAAAATAATAAAAATTATTTTTTTATAAATTAATAATATTTTTATACGAGTATTTTAAAACAAAAAATTATTTTTTATTTTATTTTATCTTGCACAGCAAGTAAACTCCGTCACGAGGGATGTAAGGTTTGTACGTAGTAGAGTCATGGCCCGGTAAATGTAGCTAGTGGTTCGAAAGGACGTGGGTTTGTCAGCTTTATTTGTTTACGTGCGTGTAGCAATGGCCTATGTACCATAGCCTGCAAATCTGCAATAGCTCTATTTCTCTCTCTCTCTCTCCCTCTAAGAAATCAGCGTAGTCTGGCACTCTGGCATACACCAAAAGGGTCCCGGTGAAAGACTGAAAACGACAAATTGCTACCCTTTCCATAGCGGCCATATTTGGTACTAATTATTTGATTAATTTATAATTTATTTTTAAAAAAAAATATTTCATAAATATTTATTTTAAATTATTCTGAATAAGTTATAGATTATACATAATAATATTTTTAATTTATTTTAAAAAATAATTAATATTTTTTTTGACAATTTAAAACTTATGTAAATTAAAAAATAAATTTTAACTTATTTCGAAATAAATTATGACAAAAATGCCCACTGAATGGTAAGATTACTCATTAAAATAGGTTAAATATTTAAAAAATATATTATTTAAAAAATGAAAGTAGTATTTCTGTTTGTGAATTTTGAGTTAAAAAAATAGCAGAAAGTTATTAATTTATTTATTGTCTTGGGTGAATTTTGTTTTGTGTTGGGTGAGTTTATAAGACAAGACAGTAATAAAGGAGCCAATTTTGTGTAATTTTTTGCCTAAAAAATCTTGTCAATTCTAAAACGGTAAAATTGTCCAAAAAAAAATGTTTTCTTTTCTTTATTTCTGGTCTTATAAGAGGGTGTTAATCATGTTACAGAGGTAACCAACCATATTACCGTATATTTCATGAAAATATCACTACATAAATTAATGACGCTCCATACTTTGCATGCAATTGGGCCTACCAAACAAAAAATACCACCTCAACAATTTTATCCAGATCATTACCAGAAAATCCCGAACAGAAAGATCAATATTGAGAAGTCAAATTCGAATAAAGCCTGCAGTTAAGTACCCGGGAAACAAACAAAGGAGCTGCTGCTGCTGCTGCCAATACAAAACTTTTACCAGCTAAGCAATTCAATCAAAGGAGACCCAAAAATAAGTCAACTACAACTAGGAACAACTCTATCATACAACTTTTAGTGCAAAATAACTACTTCAAAAAGAAAAGCGCACACACAAAAGTTGCATAAAAACTGGGCGACATTGAAGAATATTCAATCGCAAAATTCTAAGCAACTCATTGATATTTGAATAGTCGTCGAAGAAGTAGAACATGAAACACTCCAAAATATACTATCCACTAACAGAGTTTTATGCGTGTCGGACCGGTTCCAAAACCCGACAAACGTGTTGGTAGGATCCGAGAGGAACCGCCTGAGGATGATCGGAACGGTGTCAGCGCGCATAAGCTGGAAAATGAGGCGACGACGGCCGACGCAGAGCAGGAGCGTCGCATCTTCGCTCTGGAGGCGTCTGGAGCCCACTGGACGCCGAGGCCGACTATTAGACGACCGCGATGACGGCGGCATATGTCCTGACGACTTATGGTGATGATGGTGGTTACCGGAGCTCCGAAGACGTCCACGATAATTACCCGGTAATTGTGTCTCGAGAAGTGTGACAGCGTCGTCATTTTAGTGGTGAGTATTTGAGTGCTTGGGTTAATGGTGACAACTTCTAAAGGACACAGTCTGTCTCTGGCGTTAATGTGAGAGAACACCGGCGAAAGATGTGACCGTTTTGCTTTTGCGGGTGAGATAAAACTAGAGTTACAGCTTTGTCGGTGATATATTCCCTGCTTCCTATAAAAATTATAATATATTTTTTAAAATATTTTATAAAAATTATAATTTTTAAAAAAAATTAATAATATAAATTATTTTTATTTTATTAAATATAATTTACCATTTTAATTATTATTTTTATATAAAATTATAATATTAATATTATATTTTACTATTTTAATTATTATTATTTTTTAAATTATAATATTATTATTTTAATTACTATTCTTTTTTTAAAAAATTATAATACTAAATAAATTTTTTAAATTCTATAAAAAATAAAATATTACAATAAAATTAAAATAGAGGAAGTATTAGCCAACGATGTGCTTTGGTGTCTGCGCTTAGTGTACATCGTGCGTACATTTGCACGAAGGCGTGTGATTAATCTTTTTACTTATTTCGACACGTGGGCTCGAAGAGATTTTTTCATGTTTGGACGTTTGGTTGAATCCTTGCTCTCCGGGAAACATTAGGCAGAAGCAATGGGTCTGTTTGGTTGTTCATAAGTGAAGTTACTCTACATTTGCATTTTTGTCCGTTTTGGCAAACTATGATTGCAACTGTATTAAACTGCTGCTTTGATAAAGTCGAGAACTTCTGCTGAGCGTATTATGTTACTTATATTTCATTTTATTTTAATAGACGTTCTGGTATTTATTTTTTATTTTAATTTAAATGTCAGCCTTTTTAAAAAATAAAGAATATTCTCTTTAGTACTTCTAAATTATCTCTTTCTTTTTCTCTCTCTTGTTGTACATCTAAAATTTCAACTTTCGATTATTCTAATTTTTTTATCTGTTACTCTCTTGTTACACGTGTGCAAAAGATATTAAGGGAATGCATTCAGTGTTTGGATATCATAAAAATTGTAAGGTATACTTTCGAAAGCATGATTGTTTGTTTGAATATGAATTGATATTAATCAAAAAAGATCAAGATATCCTCGAGTTGATCGAGATTACAATTGCGCAAAAGAAATTTGATTTGTATGTTGATCATGAGCTGCCAGTAGATCACACAAATTATGAGTTGAATAAGACACTTGTTGAGAACATGAAAAAAAATAACCAGAAGAAAGATGATGTCTTTCCCAGTCGTGTCCAACCTACAATGGACTTAGATGACAATACTGATGAGGAAGCTTCCGACTATATGGATAGTGAACATCATAGCATTGATGATGAGGAGTATGATGATGTTAGAAGATAGTCTCAAGAGTATGAAAATCAAAACAAGAAGGGGAATGATGGTAATGTTTAGGAGGAGGAAGATGATATGAAGGGGATGATGGTGAAAGATATGCTAAGAGACATAATGGGGAAATGGATAATAGTGAAAGAGATGATGGTGCAAGGGTTGTTAATGAGAAAGCTGACAATAACAGTGATAATGATGATGAAGTTGCTTCAAAAGAATAAAGTGAAGGAGAGTGTGGAAGTCACTATGAGCCAAGTGATGATTTGGTATCACCTAATGATGATAGTGATGAAATATTTGGGAAAGTGAAAGTAAATTCAAGTAGACCTCAAAAGCTAAGCAGAAGGAAGGTTATCATTTAATTTGATCCAATAATGAAAAGAATAAATATTCGATTTTGTGTTGGAATGTTGTTCATTGGGTAAGAACATCTTAAAGAAGTTGTGGGGGGTATGCGATAGGACAAGACAAAAATGTAAATTATGTCATGAATGTAACAAAGAGATGGCAACTTAAGTGTGAGCCACATTGTGAATGGCAATTGTAGGCCAGCGTAATCGATGCTTCCAAAACAATGATGGTGAAAAACGTATGAGAAAACTCATTTGTGTGGTAGCAAATTTAAGAATAGAAAAGATAGTACTAAATGATTCGCCAAATTCAATGAAAATAGAAAAAAGAAAAATCCCAGTAGAATTTGAAGGACATACATGAGGAGATAAGGCGGAAATTGAAGCTTGACGTACCATTTGTAAAGTGCAGTAGGGTAAAGACACTAACTCTGTCTAATATTTGGGAATTGTTAAAGAATCATTATGAAAAATTTTGGGATTATAGGATGGAATTGGTGAATAAGGAATTGGTGAAGAACAATAGGCTCAATACTGTCAACATATTTCTTGGTAGGGAAAAGTCTCAAGATGAACCGTATTTAAAAAGACTCTATTTGCCTCGAGGTTTTAAAATAAGGGTGGTGAAGAAATGGTTGTAAGTCAATCATCGGTCTCAATGGTTGTTTTCTAAAAACAGTTATTCGGGGCAGGTTTTGTCAGTGGTGAGAATGGTTGGAAATAATCAGATGTATCATATTATATGGGCTTTTGTAGAAAGTGAAAGTATGAAAAGCTGGAAATGGTTTTTGAAACTTTTAATTAAAGGCCTATATGGTGGTAAGGGGACTGGCTGGACAATTGTTAGTGATCAACAAAAGGTAACTTGAATATTTATAATTATTTTGTTTATACTTATTGTGACGTCCCGGTCTCCGGACACCTGCTAAACTCATAGACCGATCGTTAACTCCTCTTCAGACTTTATACTTAAAATAAATTACAACTATTTCTTAATGACTTTGCAGTGAAATTTAATTAATATTACAATTTTTCTAAGAATAAATAAAATATTTAATTATTTTGAATTTTCTCCTTTCAGTTCCTCTTCCTCGGGCTAGACAAATCCCCAGCGTCAATCTCGTTCCACTCTCTCTCTAGTTAGTTCTCGATCCGATATCTAACTGCAATAAAATATTCAATAATAGAAAGGGTGAGCAATTAAGTTCAGCAAGTACATTTCAAAAATAAATG
>JAUMHB010078483.1:0-17361 GCA_032359685.1 Pittosporum tobira | reverse complement strand
AGTAAATAAGAGGGTAATTTGTTTGATTAATGAGCTACTAACATTCCTAACAAAACCTCCTCACATCTCCAGTACTTTTAGTGTCATGGTGAAACTGATTTTAAATATGCCTTTTGTACATTTCCACTACTTAAAATCTTAAAATGTGACTGATGAAATGTCTACATTCCTATTGTTGTTATCATTTATTAGGTTCAAATTTTTTAGTGATACGATTTTTGAAGGCCTGAATTGGCGTTTGTAAGTATATGAAAAGAGACCTTGTTGCCCTATATATATATATATATATTGTCTTCAAAGTTGAAAGAGAATTTTTAAAATCTATATTTATATGAATTCATTTTAGTTCTTCTGAAAATTGTATGAATTCATATAAATTGAGTTTCAAAAATACAAAAATTATTGTACATAAGAACCAATCGCATGGAAAAGGTAGTAACTTTAAGTGAAAAAACACGAGATAGTTTTGGCACAAACTCACAAATTACAGCAATATACTACATATAGAAACATAATTTGTGATGGGTACAATTAAACTGGAGACTATTACCCAAAAAAAAAAAAAACCAAAAAAAAGAAGCACTGGACAGGTGTGCACTAGCCAATGCTTTTTGTACATACTAATAATAACACTGCTACAGCCCACTGGAGTTGTCTGAGTACGCTTGCCTAAGATATATGATTCCAGAAAATATTACTAGTAGTTCCTAAAGTTAGCTTAGCTATCAAAACTCAGCTCCTCGGGTGGTTCCGGTTGTTGTTTGGAATTTGTCATTGCTGTGCCGTTCATCCTTGCACGTGCTTCCGCAAACATCCTCTGCTGCTCCGCTAATGCTTCTTCTTCGCTCATCACGGCTCCATTCGTCCACTTCCCACCTCCCCTCACCGTATCCTGTCGTACAAAACAGAGCCAATAAAGTTGCCTATGCAGCTTCATAAACAAAAACACTAAGCCAATGCGTGATGATTTAGATACTTAGAATTTAGAAACATGTATGTCAAGTTAGAGTGTGAAGAAATAAACCATTACCACAGCCTCGTGTTTGTGTTGTGAATATGCAGAATAAACTTCTTCAATGTATTCTCCAAAACCAAGAACCTGAACACAGATAAATTACATAAAGAGTAATCAATGACATATTCATGTTCCTAGATCACAAATTTCTATCAGTAAAATTTCCTCTATTCTTATCAGGAGAAAAGAAGAGAGATATTTTTTTTTTTAAAACACAAGCGCAAGCAAATGCCCCTCAACAAGATCAACCTTAATTTTATGTTGTTAACAATTCACTCTAATGCTTCAGTTAGTACAAGGGAAGCGTAAGGGCCATTCAAAGGGAACAGGTACACTTTGGCAATGGTAATGTTTTCCCACTTTATGTTTTATAACTGGAAGGAAGTTAAGAGGAACAGGAAGCTATTGTAAACTACTAAATTTACCACTTGGAAAGGAAAAAGGGAAGAAAAAATACAACAGATTATTTAGCTGTCTAATATGGGGGATGGATCCATTGTTTTTGTGATTTTTGGCCATACGTTACAATATTCCAATACTATACTAGAAATACAAAAGAACCTGACAATTGGGCACCAAAATATTATAATTCATAGGACATATGGTGGAATAATACTATAAGTACCAGTAAACAATTCACACTTTGAAGACTAATAAGAGTACTGATAAGTACAGAAAATGGAAAAATGGAAAAATAAAAATAAAAAATAGAGTTGCATTAATAACCTCTAAAGCCTTGAGTACATGCTCTGGCACAATAGTTTTTTTATCATCTCGGCTACAAACTTCATTTGACTCTGACGAAATCAGATTAATGAACTCTGTAAATCATGGAGAAAGGATGGTAATTTTTCATTAGCAGAAAAAAGATACGTCAAGCACTGAATTAACAGATATAAAAGCAACCAAGCAGCAATAAGAAGATGTATCAACTCCTACCTCCAGTAACTCGAGAAATGTAACATCTTTGTTTTCTAGGTATTAGAACGAGCAACCTTGAGGTTATTATTTCCGAAGGCGTTTGCCATTTTTCCACCTTGGGTTTAAATAAATTAAAGAATTAATGAATTAAAGATTTTCTGATTAAAGAAAGAAAGAAAAACAGGTCAGAGCACGTGAAGGATACAATCTCCACAGGCAATTGTTTATAAGTTGGCCTATCCTAATACCAGTAAAGTTGAACTTCTAATGCTCAAGTCTAGGGCAAGTATTTTGCTGCCCAACTTCAAAATTAGGCCTATTTTTCTAATTATTGAAACTGATTATAGCTTATTTTCAAAAGTCAACTACCTTAAAATTGGTTATTTTTATTAATTTAAAAAAAAATTATAGGTTAAGTATAACCTATATTGTCAACTTATTTGAAAAAGTTGGTTAATAGGTGTTTTTTTAAGCTTAAAGCTTATTCTAGTTAACAAATAAGCTTTAAGATGTTCAGAAATAAGTTGTGCCAAACAAGCCTAGCTTATTTTCAAAAATCAACTACCTTAAAATTAATTTTTTTTAATTAATTTAAAAAAATTTATAGGTCAAGTATAACAATATTATCAACTTACTTTAAAAAGTTAGTCAATAAGTACTTTTTTTTAGCTTAAATTTTTTTTATCAACAAATAAGCTATAAGTTAGTCTGAAATAAGTTGTGCCAAACAAGCCCAAAGTGATCCTACTAATCAGTTCATAGGCAGAATTGTGCTATAAGTTAGTCTGAAATAAGTTGTGCCAAACAAGCCCAAAGTGATCCTACTAATCAGTTCATAGGCAGAATTGTGCTCTAGCACGGATAAGGCTTAACATTCAAAGCTAGATCAAATGAGTAATGATGATGTAGGGCAGCTTATGGTAATGAATTAATTGACTGAAAATAACTTAAAACAACTAAAAAGTACGTAGGGATTAAGCTTCGCGCTTAATCTATCTCTTGAATGCAACCAAGACACCAAGAAGAATATTGATCGCGATCAAATCTGAATTTAATAACTCGCAATAACAATAATTTAAGGAAACATTCTCTTACCAACACAGCATTCAATTAAAAGGTCTTGAGCATCTCTGGCAACTCGAACATCTGGAGGCAACATTTCCTTGATGATCTTGGTCATAGTCGCTGTGAATAATCAGAAGTTGTACAAGTAAAGCATATAAACAGAACAACACTAAGTCTTATATCAGGTAACTTCTCTAGCCATCATCACCACATCAGCCAAAAACAAGTTATAGAAGCAAAAAAATTTCTTTACATTTTAGTCAAGGTAATATACCTCATATAGTACAGAAATCACTAATTGAACTCCTAATTTTGATCAATTCGCAACTGTAAAACTAATGATGACGTGTTGTCATGTACTCATCTGTTAAAGTCAAAATTGTAACAACTCAGATGTTAAAATGATGATCCTGACCCCATTATATTTTCCCTTTATTTTTCTCTGTTTTTTATTAGATAAATCCAACACCATAAGACCAGTTAAAAAAAAAATTGATTTCTGGTCCAATCAAACACATGACAAAAAATTACTGCTTGGTAAGTGAAGCCTGCCACAACATACAGTCCTCCAAGTTCATATACCCACACAAAAATCAAAATTCCCCACAACTTGAATAATTAGTCATTCAAAGTATCAATTGCAAGATTACAACTTCACTATATATTTAAGCTTAACATCGAAAACTTGAATAAACATAAATTCATTTGAAACACAGATAAAATAAAGGTAAAATCAAAAAACATAAATTTCACAATATGACTTCTGAAAAAAAAAAAGAAGCAAAAATCAAACCTTTAGGAAGCGAAGCATCCTCTTTCGTTCTCCCAACTATGTCCATAGGCTCCATTTCTGTGTATTCGAACTATATATATATATATATATATAGCGTGTACAGGTCATGAAAAGAGCAATAACTACATATCTATTCAAAATATAGAAACGAAAAATAAGTTCACCGAGATCGGAGAAATCGAGCTTCAGATCGCTAATTAATAGACGGTATTGAGCCAAAATGTGATCGAATTAGGATTTCGGAGATGCAGGGGATAGAGATACATTACGGTCCGATGAAGGGCGAGTTTTCGCAGGTGACCACTAGGGCAAATTTCTCAAATTCGAACGTCGAGGTTAATCATGACGCACTGAAAGCGAGTGCGGGAAGGATCTCCTTCTATTAGTGGGAGAGTGGGATGAACGCGAATATGTTGCGGGTTGGCGTTTTAAGTAGGGACATTTTTACTCTCAGTTGTGAAAACAAATTAACAGCTGCTCTCTCCGTCCCAAACAGTCCCAAACAATTTATAATATTTTGATTTTGTGTGAAATTTTTAAAATATATTTGATATTATAATTTTAAATAAAAAAATAGTGATTGATATTATTATTTAAATAAAAAATAGTGAAATAATAGTTAAAATAGTGAGATATAATATTAATATAATAATTTAAAATAAGATAATAAAGACTAAAATAGTAAGTCATATTTAATAAAACAAAGGTAATTTATATAATTAACATTATTAAACTTTTTAAATTGAATATATTTTAATAATTTGAAACATCCAAAAAAAATAAATATTACAATATAAATTAGACAGAAGAAATATTAAAAACCTACAAATTGAGAGAAAAAAACTAAGCTCGCTCAAAATTTGAATAATTTTATATAAATAAATTTTTTATAAATATAAATTACAAATTTTATTGATATACGTATAATAATATTATTTTTAAAATAATTTTATTTTTAAAATTTTTGATTTTATTTTTGAAAAGATGGAGTATATATATATATAGTTTTTTAACCGAAAAAAAAGGTGGGTACGGTACCCGTTCTGAAATTCATTCTGGTTGAGTAGTATTTTGTTTTAAGTTGGTTATTTTTCAGTCCTTTCGTTTGTATGCTGGGTTGGGAGTCCATCCAAACTCCAAAACATTCTAATTTCTAAATTATTACACATTACAATAACAGTTGATTTTTAAGGAATTTTTAAAATTATATTTAATTATAAAAATATTTAAGTTATTTTTATAATATTATAATTTTTAATAATATAATAGTAATTAAAGTAATCCGTCATAATATTAATATTATAATTTTAACTAGTAAAATAGTGATTGAAGTGGTGTGTCATATTATTAGAATAATGGTTGAAATAGTAAATTATATTTAATAATTTACTTTATTAAATTTTTTTAAAATAAAAATATTAAAAAATTTACTAGATATCATAAAAAAAATACTGTAAAATTATGAGATAGATGGAGCATTAGGTTGACAAGTTCAAGGTTCTTGAATGTTAAGTTAAATTATTTAAAAATAAATTTACTAATACTCCCTTAATTTATTTATTTATTTGTACTTCTATCATGAATCATAATAATTGACTAGCCTATAGGCGAAACACACGCACACACATTTTTTAGGAATTAATTGACTTGACATTTTTTAAGAATTAATTGACTCAGTCGGAACCCCTGACTTCTCCTTTGTGAGAGGCCATGTTAACTGCTACTGCCCAATTGAGATATCTTAATTCCTTGGTTGTATTTGATACGTAGTTTAAAACATTTTTAAAACACATTTAGGTATTATAATTTTTTAATATTTAATATATTTATATGTTAACATATTTATATGTTATATTTTTTAATAAATTTAATACATATATATATTATATTTGAAATGTCTTAATCTTTCTTTCGCTCCAGAATTTAGAAGATGAGGGGCTGTTGAAATGACCATCTTTGATTTTTTTAATTTTTTTAGGTTCATTAAGGGGATTGGATTTATGGCTTGCCGGTGTGTAATGGACTCTGCTGAAGGTGGACTAGCAGCACTAAACAGAACAAGCAAACAACCTCCTTTTGTTCGAAACCACCTAAACATGGATTCCAATTTCTTAAATGGGCATTGAAGGCACACGACAACCTTTTAGAAGCCTTCTTTGCACTTTTGAAAAGGTTCGAGTTCGAGTCTGGATTGAGTAAATTATGTTAGGAGAATTCTTTCCGCACAATCCGTGAGTCCAAAACGGCTCAAGTTAAATTAGTCAAGAAAAATAAAACCCCCTTATATTAATTAAAAACCAAAAAAAAAAAAAAAAAAAAATGCATTCTGCGCATACTTTCTCAAGTTTAAAATGTTGTCTTAGTTGAGTCCGAGAGGAGTTCTTCAGAGCAGTCTACTAAAACTCTAAAAATAACAGTAGAAAGTAGAAATTAGATGCCCTCAACCAAGGATGGCCCCCGCACTCCCAATGGATATTTAATATTGTTTTCAAATACTTGCCTTTATAACAGTAAACAAATAGTAGCATACCCGAGAACATCCGGTTATTTGGCCAACCTCTGCATATTTTTGATCCTTGACATGCCGGGAACTTAATTTAATAATTTTATTGAGTAGACTGATTTCCACTGTTGCTTATTTTTTAACTATTTTGTAGCTTGGATGTCCACAAAACAAATGGTAGCAGAATTTGATATAAATTCAATTGTTTTTCCCGTGTGGTGGTGGCGCTCTCTTTAGGAACTTGTATCTACTTCCTTAATTACAGGACAGAGCTTAGCTAGGGCTTCCGTTATTGGGTGAGTTTGTAGTACATGCATCGAAAGACCACATTTCTTTCACGGTATTTCCTAATGTTTTTAGATGTAATTCAAGGTTTGTTTTCTGAATTCCAGATTGGGATGTCTCGTGGCTGGCTGGACTTGTGGTTCTCGTGTGGTACCTTTGCTCCCTTCGGTCATATTGCAGCAACCTGGACACTTGAACTCCTCATATCATTGGTCGTTTATATCTTCTTGTTCGCCGGATGTACCTTCCTAAAATGAAAATTGTGCAAATTGTATGTCCTTGATTCTTTAAAGTTTAAAGATCGCAGACTAGATCAATTTACACCAGTTAGATTGGATGCCCCAGTAGTAGTTGATTATTGCATATATAAATGCGTGTTGTGTTATATAAGTTTAGTCAAATCAACGTAATTTTAAAATAATTTTGGTCGAGGGACTTAGTTTATACTTCATTCACAAAATTAAAGATAGTTTTGAGTTCTACCAAATTAATTTTTCAAATTACGATATAAATTTTTAAAATTTCAAATTTTGTACATAATGCTAGTATATTTTATGAAACTTACAACGCCGACACTAAAAAAATAAAATAAATTCACTTTAAATTTAAATTTTACAGATGTATTATATTAAAACGTATAGATATTCTAAGGGGGGGTATTAGTGATCAAATTAATTAACAAAAAACGATATTCAACAATTGAAACAGCAGAGCATTCCCATAACATCTTAAACCAAACTACATAAACAAATTAAAATATCAAGAACATACATACATAACCAAGATTCACCAATCCTATTAAGACATGCAACTACTAAATCAATTAAGTCTGAAAAATAAAACAAGAAATCAATCCATATCCACGACCTAGCTACGCTGTGGCTGTGGTTGTGGTTGCAGGTTTGTTCAATTTGTTGTAATAATTATCCTTGCGGTTATTTCTCAGAGCACAGCAACCGACTGAGTAGACGATGATAACGAGAATAGTGATGCAAATGTTGATGATAGTCAATAGCCTCCACTCTCTTTTGATGTTATTCAGAACTCCAGCCTTGCATGAATTGCAGTCGAAGCACAGCTGATTCTGCTTGTTACTCCACGTCCTGCAATCGCTGTCTGCTTCTTTAGGTGCACCCTTTTCGGGTGCTATCCAGTAGGTCGCATTTCTGAACTCAAATCCACAGTCCGATGGAGGTTTGCAGCATTCGGACTCCAAATATATAAACATATAACACGAGTGAAATTCCAGATAATTTGTTAGTGATCGAGATATGAAGAGTACTAAGTGATTTAGAAGGTGTGTTATTATATCCTGGGAATCGGAATCTCCCTCTTTCTCACAATGGTACTATCATTACAATAAAATTTAAGGACATTTTACTTATTATTACTTGTATTTAATAGAACACATTATGAGTAGGAATATGCATCATTTCCGGTGATTTAAATTGTTTCATACTCTCACTTTTTGGTAAAAGATTTACAAATTCTATCAATCAAGAAACAAAATTTACATACATTATTGATATGAGAGTTGCTATTTTAAACTTTTTTTTGTTATTTTCACACATATAAATCACATTTTACACAATGTCACATATCACAATTGGTTGAAGTATATGTAACAATGTGTAAATAGGAAAAAAAGCATGCGGAACTGATTACTAATTTAACAAGGACCCAACACACCAACTGTCCAAACGTAATGAGGACGCAGCACCAGCCATTCCAAATGCTGAAACACTGTTCATATCTTCTAGTGTTATTTTAAGAACACTAGTCATGTGATTAAATGAAAAACCTCACCAAATTCTTCATAGAAGCAACTGGATGCACCTTTATTGTAAATTTGTAATATAAAAACAGTGAAACTAAACAATATTTTACCTTTAAAAAAGAAAAGAAAAAACAATAGTCCTATTTGACAACCCAACAGAGAGGCCTTTCCATTCCTCTACGCACCCTTGACACTTAAACAAACTTACCAAACAGCACGTAATATATATATATATATATATATATATATATATATATTACAAATACGTACACGTTCACATACATATATACCACACAAAATCAACAGCCATATATATATAAATTGCTTAAATAAATTACGTAAGCTTGCAACCATGCTTCTACAATTAATACAACTAAATATACTCATGTTTTAACAAATAAGTACATACTTCGGCTAAAAATTAGGCAAATAGTACACACTAATTTATTATTATGATTACCTGAAGTGCTGGCAACGGCAGTTTATCAAATTCCTGGGCATTTTTAACCCCAGAAAGACTCGAACAAACACGAACATCAGCCAAACAACTCTTAATCTGCCTCCAATTCTTCGCATTAACCACATACTTCTGCAACCAATTCGAGTAATCCCCCAGCCTATACTCCTTGTACCCTTTCCCCGATATCGATTTCCCAACACCCTTATTCGTGACAATCAGACTAAACGCCGTGAAAGCGATCAACCCCACCACCAACAGAAACATCACGATCAAGTACACGTATAGAACAGACGAAAATCTCCACCACGACCCGATTATTCCCAGCAGCGAGACAACGAAAAGGGCCAGGCCCAGATAGAGAAGAGGCTTTTGGATGACACGTTGGCATAGCGTACCTGTATGAGTAGTGAACCATAACGAATATCCGATGGCTAAGAATGAGCAGACCAGTGTCAAAACATTTAGAATTGTAATCAGCCCATTACTTACACGAACTTTCATTGTTTTTTTTTTTTTTCACAAATTGAAACTTGACAGATTTAGAGAGAGTTTGTATAAAAATGTAGAGATTTAGAGAGAGAGAATGGTGTGAATTTTTATTACCATAACTGTTTGATATAGAGAGTAACTACAACGTTGGCAAAGAAAACGGTTTGAGTTATCCAAGGATTTAAATTTTGTTCGGACTGCCGGTTGTAATGTTGTATTGCCATGTGTCGTTTCCAGATTATGCCACGTCGGAGGGAGAAGGTGGGAGTAACTAAAATGCGCCTACGGTTATAATTTTTGGTCATCGTGAGCATGCATGGTTTTTTATGGCCGGTTATTATTTGTGGGGATGACAGTTTTATTTCGGTACGTAATTTTTGTATTCCGTTTTTGAATTGCTGATCTGGCTTTAATTATTCTGAATGTTCAGCGATATCAGGCCTAAATGTAAATAATTATAATATGTTAAAAAATAATAATTTTTATTTATATATATATATTTGAATAAGTTGTTCATATAATTTATTATATTTAAAATTTTGTCACAACATATTAATAAGATTTTATAATATATGAGTTTAATTTATTTTTTAAAAAATATTTAATAAGTTTTAAAATATATAAATTTTTGGAATAGTTCTTTTTTATTTCTAAAATATTAATTTTTTTCTTAAGCATCGATACCTTTTTTAAGTACGAATTAACTAATATTTTTTATGTGATACAATAAGAGATTATTAAAAAGCTTATAAATATTGAATGAGTCAAAATTCATTAGTCAATTAAATGAGTATAATCCTATTTTTTCCTTATGTGAAACAAATGAGAAAATATATATATATTTTTTTTTTTTTTGCAAATGAAATTGTGTAAAAGACCATCATGATTAATGTACTAATCTATAATATTGTATTTAGCTTGTGAGTTTTTTTATTTATGTAATATTAATGTGAAGAGATTAATATAATTAAATATTATATAATAATGGACTTATATATCAAGGGACTAAGTTGCATTGCCTCAAAATTATTTCGATGAGTGAACAAAGAGACTCATTTGACTTATATTATGACTCGGTAAGTGAACCAAGTGATTGAGTTGTATGGCCTCAAAATGATTCGGTGAATGAATAAAGAAACTCACTTAATTCATGTTATGACTCAATAAGTAAATCAAATATATTTAGTGTTTTATCTATTTATATTATATATTGATTTAATCAGTTTCTAATCAAGTAAAGGGCCGATACACTTCTAATTTGGCCTGGCTTCCAATTTCCCTAGTCACCTTATCAAGCCCAAGACATGGGATAATCCAATCTAAATATCGATCCCCTTGCATACTCCCAATCCATTTTTCAACATGGTCCACTTTCTTAAAATTATTTAGTTTCACAAAAAAAAAAAAAAAATAATTCTAATATTATTTTATTACTATAAAATAACGTAATTCTCTCAAATTTATTGTGTACATGAATGTACTAACCTCACTAAATTAATTTTTTTAAAAATATTAAAGCATAAATATTTAAATAAAATATGTAATAATCGTTAATCTTTTAAATTAAGCTCTATTTGTACAACTTATGTACTAGTATATATATTGGCTAGTAGTCAAATTCAATGGAACTATATATAACTCCTAAAAGAATATAAGTATTATATGGTTAGCTAGCCAACAAAAAATACGTGCCCAAGAGGAATGAATATATTACAACCCTGTTTGTTGCATATTATTTGAAATTCGTTTTTAATTTATTTAGCAACTTATTTTAAGTTAGCTTATTTTATAATATGAGAAATTCTATTTATTGCAATTTTTTTCTAAAATAATTTGTTGTGAAATAAGCTATTAATGATGTATGAGTTGATGTTTTAAAACTGAATAGGGATAGATTTAGTCCTTTACAATAGTAATGAATAAAATTTAATGAAAAAGCTGAAAAATCAAAAAGCTAGGAAAAAAAATACTTTTATATCTGTTTATTTATCTGTACATCAAAATATTATACTCAACTTATAAATTAATAGACATACATGCACCGAGAGAAATTCGCATATTCAAAAATCAATCAATCATCGTCGAGCTGCATCACGTATAAAATTACAAAAAAACACAATGGAAAAAGGTTACTGTTTTTCTGACAATTGTGATCATCGTGGCGATGGCCTCATTGCAATTATTTTCAAGTCATATTGTAGGTATTGCGATTGATGACGTGGACGGAAATAGTTTAATGAAATGCTATCTGAAATGTGAAACCGACGTCAAATGCTTAAATGAATGTACCAGCTCCTGCATCCCTCCTCCGCATGAGGAACATGCGGGTTTAATTTTCTTCAAAGAGTACTTGTAGCATGGCCTGCTCGCTTCTCCAATGTGCCAATAATATCCCCACTGGTAATATATATATATATATATATATATATATATATATATATATGCGACCGGATCAGTACTGAATATAATTGTGACCTTATAGCTAGCCAGCTCATACCAACCGTCCAAATTTATATTTAACGGCTACGGATTAATTGGGTTAGTGCGGTCCGTCATTCTTAATGGCAGACGTCCTCCTTTTATTCTAACAGACGTGCAGTAACCATTATACTCTTTTTGTTTTATTATATGTCTGTCATTAATAGTAACATATGTCCGTTATTATGAATAACAAAGGTCCGCCACGAAAAAGATTGGATGAAGAAAACTGAAAAGATACCCACAATTGGATGAAGAAAATGAACAAAGAATGGAATGACAACAATAGCAGGAAGAAAATCAAGTCAAAAAAAGTCAACATCACGAAGAAGAAGAAGAACAATCACAAAGTAATGAGACTGATCGTGAAGGAAAAACAAGTAATGACCAAATCCAAAATGATGAGCCACCGGGTGATTCCACTTATTCAAGTGATCAGCACAATTATGAAATAGTGCAAGAGGAAGAAATTCAAGAGCCCCAGAATAGTTAATCTCTTCAGACCAATGAGAATGAAAACGAGATCAAACCTAATCAAGAAAAGAAACGAAAAAACAAACATGACAAGTCATCAAATTCATAAGACAATTCTTCTTCGTCCGTCTCTAATAGTAGTGGAAATATAATAAAACAAAAAAAAAACATAATGGTCACTGCACGTCTGTCAGAATAAATGGAGGAGGATGTGACACCTCAAATCTGGGTATCCACACCCCGACTTGAGTTGTCAATTTATTGATAACATCACAATTTACATGAATATACATGGAATTTTATTGTTTCAACGTACACAAGATTAAAATAAAGTACATCATATCACACTAGAAATATTATACAGGACACTCTACACAAATTATTATTCTGCAGCGGAAACATCTAAGCAACTGTATTATCTAGACCTTTAGTTCATTCCCCCAATAACCACGCTATCAGTTATCTGCACCTGAAAGGAATATGAGACAAAAAAGTGAGCTCAGATAACTCAGTAAGAAATACTATGACCAAGTATAACTGAAACAAAGAAAATTATCATTAGTCTTATAAGTCAGCAAATTGAGTGTGAATGAAAATATAGATATATGAAATATTGTCAAATGTAACTACATGAGAAAGGTAAGTACAAAATAAAACAATTATGAATGTTTAAATTCTTCAGTCTTTAAATCGTCATTAGGATATCATTACTGGACATTCCAACATACGTGACTTTACCACACAGGTAAACGTCACTAATATCATATGTCATTGCCCCCGGCCAAAGACAATCATAATTTAGTAATTCTACCACACATGCCAATAACATAACATTTGTATGCCTTTGCCACTCAGGCTAAGACACCCATAATTAAATCTGAATCTGATGATCACATAAATAATTAAGATGCAACTTTCAACTTCTGTAACGAAAGTAGTCAAATATCAACAAGTTAAGAATCAAGGAATTTAAGATTTATTGTTACTCAAAAAGTAGTAACAATTGTTCAATAATCAAATTGTCAACATTTGTCTAAATTGTCATCATATATTCAAAGTCAATTATAATATTCAATCTTAAGAGTTTCAAAACTGAATAAGGTGTTTTCGGTCAAAATAATCTATTCAAGAGAAAATGATAGCATAACGTAAATGTCAAGTGATATTCCTTGCTATGGAAGCAAAATGATGGTACTCTATACCTTAACACGTACTCCGTAAAGTTATGTCTTTATAGAAGTAGTTGACCTATAAATTATTTTGCATATTATAATATAATCAATGATGAAAATATATTTAAATATATATTTTGATCATGGTTTTACAAGTATGCAAAACACTGATTTATAATATAAAATAATTTTGTATGATTTAAGAATCATATTAAAATAATTTTATTTAAAAGTTTATAATAACTTTAAAAATATTTGCGGAAGCGTAAAAGTGGAAGTTTTACATAAATCTTGCAAAGAAAACTTCTCCTATAAAATATGATTTTGTAAATGTACTTTGCAAGTTTTGTATAAGTGCATAATATATGTTTAAAATTATTTTGTCAAAGATAAGAAAATAAAAATAAGTATTATCTGAAAGTTTCTTGTATTACTACTTGAATTCTCTTGCAAAAATAAATTTAGTGACACTCTAAAATTACTCACAAGAACTTTATAGTATCAATGAAGCACTCAATATATCATGAAGAAAATAGAGCAAGTGTGAAAAATCTTTCTTCCAAGACCATCTATTTATACTAAAAATTTTGTCAACCTTCCCCAAAAAAATTTTCAAAAAAAATAATTCATCCGACAATTCAAAAATATTTTTTTGAAAATTATTTATAAAACCAAAATTAAAGGATCTAGGGAAGCTAAAATATCCAAGGAGTTTCACCATTCTCTGTCAAATTGTGGATATGCAGCTCAACAATGCATTATGCAATTTAGGAGTAAGCATAAATCTAATACCTTATCTAGTCTACATGAAGCTTGGGGTAGGTGAGATAAAAGACACCATTATATCACTCCACTTAGTGGATATATCAATCAAATATCTAAGGAGTATAGTGGAGAATGTGTTGGTGGTGGGGGATAAGTTTTCTTCTCCTTCCAACTTTGTAGTACTTAAAATGGAAGAAGAAGTTGATGTTTCAATTATCTTGAGAATACCTTTCCTACCAACATGAGGGACTCTGATTGATGCAAGAGATGGTAAACTAGTGCTAAGATTGGGGGAAGACAAAGTCACCTTCAATTTCCTGCAAGCGATGAAGTACCCAAGAGATCATAAGGATGTAAGGATGATTAACATCACAAACAAGGAAATGGAGTATATGTTTAAATTGACTAATGCAAGGGATCCACTGTTGAATATTATGGTGTAATAAATTAAACAAGAACTACGCCTGGATGACGAGTCAAACATTACAAAATATCTTAAGGTAAATAAGCTTTGGTGGGAATCATTAGAGTTTTGGCCACCTCCATCGTCTTGACCGGGTGTGTTTGTTCCCTATCTCCTATTATGTGCTATATTTGCTAAACATTATGAACAATATATAATTTAAACATGGGGGAGGGGATGATATGCTTGTTGTTGCTCCTTATTTACTATTTTTAGGTTGCTATAATTTCTTTGATTTTTAGGTTTTACTAGCTTTTTTATTTCTTTTATTTTTTGAGTTGTTTTTATTTATTTTATTTAAAAAAATAATTCAAAAAAACAAAAAAAATCAATTAAATCCAAAAATCCAAAAATTTTCAAAAAATCAAGAAGTTATTTTGAAAAACTTCCATGCATTTAAATTGAAGAAAAATGAATGGATCTAGTTGGTTTTGAAAATTGTTTAAAACTAGTAGTTTGCATTCGAATTACTTATGCTTAAAATTATATGAGTAGAATTTTGCGTGCTTAAGTTCTTTGTATCCATGATAGGCCTAGAGAATTGTAAAAATTCTTTGCTCTCCTATATTTGATTTATAAGTTGTTTCGAATAACTTTTCGTTAACTCTATAATTGTTTCAAATCACTTTTCGTTAACTCTATAATATTGAATTACTTCATATGGATTTTAAATGATGGTAAAGTACTTGGACTTACTTTTCGTTAACTCTATAATATTGAATTGCTTCAGATGGATTTTAAATGATGGTAAAGTACTTGGACTTCATGGTGACTCTTGATATTTTTGGTTACTGGAGAAACACTTGACCTCGAAGAAGAAAAAAATAAGAGAGAGAAAAATTGATAAAAATAAATAAATAAAATAATAAAAATGATAAAAAATAATAATGAAAAGATTTGGAAAAAAAATTGGAGCAAAATGTCCATCAACTCTATAGCCAAAGCCTATGCAAATAAATACGAGAAAAAATCAAGTGCTCATTTGAGATATTCATATTCAAGGGGACGATCCATGCCGATGGGTAAGAGAAACCGTTCATTTGGTAAAAAGTTTATGCTATAGCGCTTAAAAGTATATTTTCAACTTGGTGCTTTGATATCTATGAGTTAATACACGTTGCACATGAGCACACAAACACTTTTGAATTGAATTGTATGGAGTAAGGAAAATTTGTGAGGATACTTGTACTTAAGTTGTGTGAAATTTTGCTTGAATATGATGAAGTCTTGGTTTATTAATTGCGAATTATTAATCTTAGATAAGTTTCACCACCAACTTTGTCAGTTCATAATTTTTTGGTGGATTTAAATGCTATAAATCAAGGGGTCAAATTTATTTAAGTTGTTTTTCATGTTTAGTTTGCTTGAGGACAAGCAAGAGTTTAAACTTGGGAGAATTTGATAAGTGCTTATTTGATATATTATTATATGATTTTTTTCTCTTGATTTATTGTTAAATTTGCATGGATTTAGTTTAATATCCTTGTTATGGGCTAACAAATGATCAATCAAATGAAGTAGATATGTTTTATTGTTAATGGGTCTCTTTTGCAGAGAATTGGGCTTAAAACGACCTATTTCAAACGAAAATCGAGTTTTGGACGAATCCCAGACGGACAAGGATTGTCAAGAATCGAAGGAGGAAACAAACCAAGATTACAGAGGAGCTTACAGCCACCCTTACGGCCGTAAGGTGGCCTATGTCCATGATGAGGGTTGTAAGCTGGCCTATACGATCTGTTGACTTTTCTGGAAAGTTTTGACTTACGTGATTTTGGATTTTTCCAAGGCTTTTTGACACGGAGCAAGATGGCAAACCTAATTTGAGTCAACTTGTTAAAAGTTATATGATTGAAAAACTATATAAACCCCCTATTAGTTCAGACTTTACACAATTAATAGAGAATTTATATAACATATAATCGAGAGAAAATCAGGAGCTCAAGGAGGCTAGTCGGATGAACAGTGCAAGTGTGCACCAGTCAAGTTATAATATAAAAAGTTATCGATCCCACGAAGAATTATAATTTATCAACTATGTACCACTTAGATAATTCTTAACTAATATAACCAATTAACAAAGATTTGATTTTTATATAATTAAACTATTAAACTAATTACTAAACAAATATAAATTAGGGTTTTAAATAAAATAAGAAAAAATGCTAAGATTTCGATTTCACCTACCCATTCATAATTAAAGTCAATTGATTTATCATGCAAATTATAGATTTTATCTGTTGTGACAGTATAATTTTTCAATTTTAAATAGCTACCCTATCTATAGGTATAACATCCATAATTCAACTTACCAGTCTCACAGTCTCTATGCGAGATTTAAATAATTTGAAAAGTATTAAGTTTTTTAGAAATTCTCAGATTCATTAATCTAAGTATAATTACTACCGAAACCGCACAAGTCACCTTAAACTATTTCTAGCAAAGTTTAACCTATGGTTATGCCTCAATTTACACTCATTAATCTTCACCTCTCGGTCATTTAAGTATATGATAAAAGATCATCTAAATAGTAGCTAATTATTTAGAAGCATTAAACTCACAAGACATACCTCACAACAAACAGATCCATAAAAAGCATGATAAAAATAATAAATTTAATTACTCATGTGTAGGATCCATCTAGTCTTAGCATAAAGAAAATTAGAACATATTTACACTACAAAATACAATAGAAAAGATA
>JAUMHB010078461.1:0-12364 GCA_032359685.1 Pittosporum tobira | reverse complement strand
CCCTTCTAAATCCTCTCATTTTTTAGAATAAAGTGTTGGAAAGAAAGTGGAGGTGAGTCACTTCCCTACCCTACCCTTTACCTTTATTTTCTTTCCTTTAAAACTCATGAACAAACGAAAGTTCTCACTTTTCCTTCATTTCTTTTCTTTTCATTCATTTTTAAAACCCATGAACACAATGTGAAAATAGTAACTACATAGTCAATCACTATAATATATAAATAGACAAACATTGAATTTATTTTGGTTCATTTATCTAGTCGATTCGGTTCAATTACTAAGTTGACTTAATTCCAAAAGTTTTGAATTTCAAATTCAGATCACAGAGGTTATAAACTTAATTCAAAAATTAATATATTATATAAATCTACAAATGCTAAGTTTGTAGGTATAAGTCAAAACAGTTTTTTTTTTTTTTTTGTTTCATTTTCTGAGTTGACTCAAATGTAGAAATATTAGATATGCAACTCGGGCTAAGTACCATATAAACTCATATTTTTTTGATCAAGTACCAAAACTTATGATTTAATCATCGGATGCTAAAGAGTCACATATCATAAATAACAATAAATATAATTTCATATGCATCAGTTTGTACCTATTTATGTATTTAAGTGGACATAGACCAAAATAATATTGAATGTATCATAAACAAATAAATTACGAAAGGAAGCATGAAGAACCAACAAAAAGAAAATTACAAAAAATATATATTAAAATTTACTATGAAAAAGATGTTAAAAAAATTGAATCTAGCCTAGATAATGTAACGTTTTACAAAAAACATATAAAATTGTTATAATTCATATATTAAAAAATTATGTTTAATCTGTTAATATTGGGAATTTAGACTAGTTGAGAAAACTAGTCTTACAGGGAGTTGACTTTTTCAAATATGAGAGAGACAAAAGAGAAATACTAGAATGAAACTCTTTGAGAAGATGAAATAATAATTTAGGGCAAGATAGGTAACTAAATATTATAATCTAAGTGATTGGGGGACATGCTAGAAAGCGATAGGGCTTCGGTAAATTACTATCTCCTTCGGTGGAGCCTCTTGAAGAGCATTAGTCGAGTGAGCTTTTGCAACCTCTACATCTTTAGGATCTTTCGGACTCTCTCGGATCTTTAGCATTCTCTAATATTATAAATTAAGATAATTTATAATTTTGGTCATCAATAGTCATTAAATTTAGTATTTATCTATAGAAAGCAACATAAATTAAATAAATAAATTATTTGTTTTTGAAAATTGAATAGAAGCAATTATTGGTGAAAATTGGAGCACCGTAACTTACCGAGTTATTTTCATTTGTCAATTAGGTCGTTTGACGTTCCTTTCAAAATTAATGGTGGTCGTTGCTTCAATTTATCATTTTGGAAGTACAAGAACCGAAGACAAATCTTGTACAACGAACTACCCTTAGCCCTTCTCTCTCTCTCTCACGTACGTGTACCATTTTTCTAACATGTGAGATTGATTCCAACAAACTTAATATTTTTTTTCACTTTTTATAATTGATTAAAGTACTAGGCTATGACCTCAGAAGGGGTTATTATTTTCTCCCAAGTTTCTCATAGGATTATATAGTATACAATTTTGGGGTCTGAAATTAATTACTTGGAAATGAAAAAAGTAATCCATGGTTGAGATACCAAGAAACTAATTGAAGGATTAAAAAGCGCACACTAAAATAGTGTTTATATGTGCAAAAGGGTAAAAAGTAGTTCAATTCTCCAATCCTCTATGCACAAATTGAAAACACAGCTGAGAATTCAATTCAAAAGAGGTTTTAACGATGAGGTGATCATGTGGAGAAGGAGTCTATGAGCACTGCTGCACGAGTGCAACAAGCACCACACCTCCTCAGCTGCTGCATTGTAGCTGTTAGGGGCTTCAAGATAACGCCTAATGTTAACGTTGTTAAAAGAGAGTTAGGGAGATATCGGATCAAGCACCCTCGTTTCTGAAGCTTTTCGGTAAGGTATTAGCTAGTACTTCTTACTCCGATTCTCTAAAGACTATTGTAGTGTTCCTACTATACATTTAAACTTGGTTCTTGATATTAGAGTTTTAGAAGTATATGTAGAAGTTTATGGCGTTGCTGAGAATTGAATAGAAAATACAAGCTCTAATATAGGAATATTTGGATCAACTGATAGAGAAAGGACCATTTCATGACTTGTTATGGACAATCTTGTGGAAGTAACATAAGATGGAATTTCTTGTAAGATATATTAATGGAAGATATGGTGAGTCTATGCTAGGCATATAGACTCACCGTATGATATCCATTGTTTGGCCTTCTATATTGCAACATAAGCATTTAGATACTTTGGTAACTTAATATGCTCTTGGTACCCACTTCGATTTATGCCAAGGACTAATGAACTAAGGCCATGTGGCTAGTCAATATTCAAAGGAGTATGGTAGAGGTAAGTCCAAATGAACCATGAAAACATATTGGAGGGAAATTAAAGATCCATTATGAACATGTGAGGCTAAATGGGGGTACGGGCTACGTGCATTGGCTAGCCCTGTAACACAATGCTCTTCACAAGAACAGATAGATTTGGAAGTTCACTGCAAAGGAATAGTGATAGCTGTCCATGTGGGAGGAACATATGGTGAGACATATGATGCTCATAATAGAGTAACATCAAGAAGAGCTCAAAAAGCTATATAAACGAAGTTGCATTACAACTTGTACCAAATTTTTTTGCAACCCTAAACATTCAGGCTTGGGCCCCGAGGATTACGGTGATGTCCTAATAAAACTCTGAGGCTCTAGATCTAGCCTAGATCGTGCAATAAAACCCCATACATATTAAATATTATTTTTTATGTATCTAACAATATATTGGGTCAAGCACCACCTTTCAGGGGTTCTTTAGCTTAACTAACAAGCTATATGAATCGTATACACTCATGACAATTATAACTTAATGGTAAAACATTCTTTGCAACCCTAAGCACTCATTTCAATTGCATTATTATCCACATATAAATACTTGTTTAGAAATGGGGATGGGGAAATGAGGTTGTAATTCCTCGTGCTCTCTCGTTTTGTAAGTAAAACCTAGGAGATTGTGACGTGGATCAAGGAAAAGAGCACAACGGCGAATCTAGACATCAACAATATCCACAACTGTATACAATATTACACAAGCTTTAACTTAGAGTTGGGTGAACTTCAGGACTTGGGGTTTGTGGGGAATAGTAGACTTAAAATTTACCTTTGTAGCCTTGATGGCAATTATAATTAGATCTATTTTTTATTTTTTTTAAAGTTGAGTTTTAAAAGATCATTTATGTTAGTGTTTGTGGAAAAATAGGACGATACACATGTGGTTGTGTTTTTGGTTAAATTTGTGTAAACCTGATTTATCTGTTAGGATGATTTATGGTTTGATTTGAGGTAGACATGATAAATTTAAATTTAAATATATATATATATATATATATATATATATATATATAAAACGAAATATGAGTAAATTACATATTATTAAATAATTATGAGTTTGTACAACCGTCAAATAAAGTGGAATGGAGAGACATGTTGCCGGCCAGAATTTGTTAGTGACAGCCGACAGGTAGAACCGTGTCTTAAAAGTACAAAATATCCCCCCGGAAGCACATAGGCGATGGAGAGAACAGTCAACAGTGCTCTTTGCTTTTGTGCCTGAGAATACGTGATTGTTGTACCTACAACCGTCGCGAAGGCATATACTACAGTTTTGGTTTCGGTGGCCAAAAGTTACTGTTGGTTAATAATAAAATTGATACATAGCAATTTATTATTTTTACTATTTAAAATAAGGAGTCCGTAAATATTTTTAACAAATCAAATGTCAGTTTCTTTGTTAGCTATTTCTTGGCACCACTTCTATTCTTCAAGTCCAAAGAAAAATTGAAAGTAGTTGTTCCTTTATTTATACATGTAGTGTATCAATTGCCTACATATAGGCCAAGTACGTTGTGTACTAAGCATCCATAATTTACCAACACAGTTTGGCACTGATGGTAAGGAATCAGTTGCCTCGTCCAAATGTCTCGAGTTCGAGCATTGGATGGAGAAGACATGTTGGGAGAGCTTTTCCGCGAGTCCGATCCGGCTCGAACCGAATTTGTCGAGAGAGATTCTCCCACACAACCCGCGAGTCCGATCCGGCTTGAACCGGATTTGTTAGGACAAATAAAAGCCCCGGACACCGGTGAAAAACCAAAAAAAAAAAAAAAAAACATCCAGAATTTGAATTCCTCCAGTAAAAGTCTTCCGTTGCTTTTTTTTGTTTGGCATCAGTCTTTAAATTCCATTTTAATATTACAAGTCTTGTTCCAGTCAACTTTTCCTTTGGCCAGCCTTGTATTATATTGCTGCTGTAGCAGAATATCATTGTACTTTCAGCTTTGCGGTACGTTTGGAACACAACCAAATTTCCAACAGTTAAAACTATTTTTACAGGTAACGCTTGTTTTGTTCAACCACTCCTTAAGTACGTTAGAATATATTCAAGGAGTTGGCTTTCAAGACATGAGAAGATAGATGATATAACAAGCATAAATGTACGAAAATTTTAACGAAGCAGATAAAGCAAATCAATGTAACATTAGCAAAACAAAACCAACAAGCATGAAATTTAAAATGCAGCAGGAATTAAAAGATTATTACAAAAATCGCAGTCTGCAGGCATAAAATTTGCTGGGAGCCTAATTTATTAATGTTCATAAAAGATGAGTCATAAATAACAATGCTACTAATTCGCAATATCTTTTTTGTCTTCCTCCTGAGGTTCCCCTTGGAGGGAATCAGCCATCTCGTCTTCGGGTGTCTTCTCAGTTTTATCTCCGGTTTTGTCCTGGGAACTTTTACAATCCTCCAAGGCAGAAGAAAGCGCAGCAGCGATCGCAGCATCACGCGACTCATTGAGCTCAGCAATAATGGCCTTGAGCTTCTGGTTCCGTTCCTTGGCAGCAAGGACCTTGGCCTCCTCCGATTTTAATGCTTCCTGGACAATGGTCAGCTGTTTGGTCAAAGTATCAGAGTTGGCTCTCTCACTCTCCAGCTCCAGTTTCAAGGACTTCACCGTGGAATAGTTTTTGGGCCCTTGCCTAGGTCTTTTGGAGCCAACCTCGCGGATGGGAAAATTAGAACCAATGACAGGACCCTGGTTGGCTCGAAGGAAAGCCTGGATAGCCAGGTCATCTTTGGAGGGCTTGGAGGTCTCCTGTACCTTCCCTTTGCCCTTGTCCAACTTTTTGGGAGTAGCTACACCAGAGATTAAAACAAGGTTATGAGCCAACCAAACAAGGTAAGTATGGATGTAAAGTAAGAGACTAAGGTAGTTGGGTTATACAACCAGGGTATCAATAATTGAACAAGAGCATGAGAACATGCAATAATTCAAGAAGTTCCATTTTCTCAAGTCTAGGATACAATCAGAAACCACAAAAACATGTCAAATAAATTTGTTCCTGCAACAAAACAAATGAACAAAATATATCTTCAAATATTAATACCGTAAATTTATAACAAATCTGTGGCAGGCAAAGATAATTTTTTAAGGTGTAATTTTTCATTATTAGGATGTTTTCCATTAAAGTCGTTAGCCAGGGACCTATTAAATATATATAGCACTATTGGGCCGTTGCGCACCATCGAACTTGGATGATTACATGCTGGATACATCCGCACCTACCAGGAAGTGAGGGAAACAGGAGTACCATCACCTTTCTCCCTTATCTCGCTCTCCCCAACATCCTCAGCCTCGGGCCCATTTACCTCCTAGGACTTGGCCTTATCTTCCCAGAGATCTAAGCCATATCCTCTTGCGCCACCGTCTTCTCCACCACATTAATTCCCCTGAATAGCGTCACCTCCATCTCCCCAACTGATGAAAGATAAATCAATGGGGTTTTGGGGCTCTACCAATGAAATTCTATTTAAGGGTTCAACCAAGGGGATCTCCCCATGCCATGGGTAATAATCTGACTAATTGTGACTAACAAGAGGGAAAACTCATCAATAGTTGATAAATATACTCTCTCCATTCCAAAAAGAGTAAGTAAAACACTTAAAGTACGTAAATTAAGAAAAATTATTTTTAAGAAAAAAAAATTAGGCCACACAAAATTTGAGTATTCTTATAAAATTTTACTTATTTAAACATATAACACATTTTTTTGTTGATATATATGTCAAAGTCATTTATTTTAGAATAATTAAAAAGATATTTAAGTTAATTGTTTTTCGGACAGAGGGAGTATAGCTTGGGCGTCCAACAATAATCAAAGAGTAATAACATTAAACACTAAAACAAAAGTCCTAAACTCTTTTAGATTTGACAGTTATGTATATGATTGTCGTTTGGGTGTTTAATGAAAGAGACCACGACAGATACATCATAGTGTATCTTACAATATTTTTAAAAAATATATTGTTTTATTTGTTTGTTTTTCTTTTCTTTCAATACAAAATTATTTTGTTTACTGATACAATGTATTTTATATTATTCTATAAGATATATCACATTGCACATCCTTGAAATTATTTTTTAGCCGAAAGAAAAAGGAAGGGTTCCCAACCCTCACTTCAAATGGAAGTTTTTGAAATGAAACAAAGATCTATAAATATAGGCAAAAGCATGTTCAAAATAAACAAACAAATATAGGGAAAACAAGTTACACACGTTTTCGTTTTTATATATTTTCGGCTAAATAACCGGTTAGATACATTGATGGTGACTTTTGATCATAAATAGATTGATAAAAAGAGTTTCAAGTTACAAAGATACTATAGTTGCTATGACCACATGAAAAGCTATGGTGGTTCTGGATGCCCGAAAATTCATATTTTAAGTCGTCTTAGTTTCTGAGTTCCCTGAATTTAAGAACTTGGGCTGTATATCTTGCTTCTAACCAAGCTGATGTTATAGTTATTTAACGATCAACTGCAATGGCCAGAAACGTAGAAAGAAAAGAAAAATACATGGTAGGAATTGAATTGAATTGAACACGTTATCTAAAGAAAACTACGTACAATAGGGAAATTAATTAAGCCAACTAAGCAGGGATTTAATACTGTGAAGTATAATCTTACCTATATGTGATAGCTATAGCACTTTAAAGAATTAATGAATAAAGATTATAAAAATAGTGGAGAATTATATGGAAAACGGAGAGTTCAGACACACGATTCTGGAGTTAGAATGTATAATGGAAGAGTCACAGAGAGTTTTTCTTTATTACCGAATGGTGGAAACCCACTTCGTCACTATCCTATTTTGGGGTGCATGGAAACCTCTGGTCCCAACTTGCCTCTCTGGACACATATAACAAGCTCGAGCATTCTAAAATGGACTACATGATAATGTTAATTTAATTTAATCCCTGTCTATTTATCTAGCAAATCAACATACAATTAAGTAAATATTGAAAAGGAATAGCCAAGATTTTAACCTGCACTTCCTCTCTGAGGTTCACTCTCTGCACCAGGGAGGCCTATGAACACATCGTTCATTCTTTTATTCTCAGCAGCCTATTATTCATAGAAAAAACATAATTCTAGTAACAAGCCATAGAAAATAAAATTTGCCAAAATATGCTAAAATGCACAATTTCAAATGACTTGCAAATGTACCTTATTTTCTTCGACACGTTGACGCTCAGGAATTGGCAAGTCTGCAAATAATGTTAAGGTTCTCCTATTTTGTTCCATTAGTAGTTTCTCTACATATATAAAGCAACTTTAGCCATGTAATTAAACATTATGGTCCTCCTACACCATAATGTAACTTTATATGCAAAAGCATGTAAGTATTCTTTTATAAATCAAGATGAAAAAATAAAATTACTCCTTTAAAAAGTAATCTGAAGCTCTATTCTTCCAAGATAAAATATAAATGAATAAAAAAATATGATATAGAACATACCAGATTCTATGAGAACTCTTTGATAGAGAAGAAAAAAGTCCTAATTCCAAATAAATAAACAAATCCACTTTCATAAGAAGTGAAAGACTAGTTGGTTAAGCAAAATTGAGTCTTCAAATCTTTTAAACATAGTGCTATAAAATTTTTGGATAGGTCCGATTAATCTTCATCTAGACGCTAGACAGTCCTCTAGTACTTAAAATTGGTAGGATGCACATATCCAATTTATTTCTGCTTAAGCAGATTGACACCGTTTAGGCCACTTATGTCTAGGCCACTTATGTCTGTTTAACAATTCTTAGAATACTATTTAGGACCTATTAAAGAGCTTCTGATTGTAAAATTACGGACAACAAAATATCTCTTGTTTCTGAATTATCAAGAAGAATTAGAGGAATGAAATCAAAAGTTTTTCTACACAAAATAATAAAAAGAAAACTGGGTCAAAATTTTGATCACCGTAATTACTATTGTTTAAAGCGGGTCAAGTCTTAAAAATAACATAGCCATGGAGATTTGTAGAAAACAATTCATACACAGATACAAATTACACTCTTTGAATCTCTAAAACCAATACATCAAATCTATCAAGGAGACAAATATTCAGAAATTCATACCTTTCTTGCCTTTTGAAATGCGAAAAGACGGAAAATAGATTGAGGTTTTGTATGAAACAAATAATAGTTTTGATTTAAAAAGAAGAACAAAGTCAAATATTGAATGCATTAAATGAGATTATGGGACATGGAACCCAAATCTCTTATTCCAAATCTGTTGTTTTAAATATTATCCAATTTTCTGTTCTAAATTTAATCTAACAACTGTATTTCATTTAAGTTTAATAATTGTAATTTTTTTTTATAAAATTCAACCGTTGGATTGAATTGATACAACATATGAGATAACATTTAAGACAATAAATCTAGACTCACAGGACATATGGTAAGAACATCTTTGGAAATCTTTTAAATTCTTTATTATATTAATTGGATATGGGAACAATTATAGACTCGAAACAGAAGAATTGAACAAGTAAATTTATTTTATGAGATTATGGGTAACGAGATTCCCAACTTTTAGTATTATTATATATTTGTGATTTGTCATGAAAGAAATTATTTAGGAGGTTCTTAAATTTAAATAAACATGGCCCAGGTTTTATTAATGATATTATTTCTGGAAAAAGAAAACAACACCAGGATATTAATTAAGGAATCATAATTGTTAAGATATTTAAGATATGAAATTATTAATGAATACTAAAGTATGGATGTAAACTTGGGAAATCATAAAAGTAGATATTTATGTTAGCACTCAAATTCTGGTTACCGAATTAGGCCTTTTATTGGGTCTTCCTTTGCAGAAATGGTACTCAAGATATGAAATTCAGAAAATGAAGTCTTGTTCTAATTATTCAATAACTCTCAATAGAGCAATATATAGTGTTTACCCTACGCACTAGGCTAACGGATTAACCTTTTACGAAAACTGCATTTATGCCATTAACTAATTATATTGTTAAAAACTAACTACTATACCGAGTACTGATGTTAGTACGGACTTGCACTAGTGCAACGTCACAATACGTGGGACACTTCGTATCTCAATACGTGTTCCTTAACGTTTAGAATACCTGATGTGCGATACTTTTATATCTCAACACATCCCCTAACTACTGTGACGCAATATTGAGTCACATGTTGGATAATTTATATTAGGTGACATGAGCATATATGTAAACCGTTGGGCTATGAACATGAATGAAGAACTTGCAATACCATATTTAGACATCCAATTTTTGACTATTTGACAATGAGTGGAATATGCGCTCATGGTTATATAGAATACACATATCTTTATAAGGTAGATCAACCTTCCAGACTTCCAGTCAACATTCTATAGCTACTACCATCAGCCAAAGGGACACCTTTATCTGCTGCCAACTGACTTAGATGTTCTATGGGTATATGAATAGAGACATGTATTGTTGGATATAGTTCATACTATATAAGCATTAAATGACACATCATCCCATACGAATTGGGGATCCACTCCTCCAGTAAGTGGGTGGGGGTATTGTGGGCAGCGAATCCAAACTCGGTCCAGATTTGTTTATGTTTGGTCTTTGTGTTTTTCGCTTGTGGATAATCTTATATTTTCGGTTGTGGGCCTTTTAA
Source organism: Pittosporum tobira (assembly GCA_032359685.1). NCBI lineage: Eukaryota > Viridiplantae > Streptophyta > Magnoliopsida > Apiales > Pittosporaceae > Pittosporum > Pittosporum tobira. The sequence continues at coordinate 2,252 of JAUMHB010078461.1, read as the reverse complement.
GGACAATCTAGCATTTTCAATGGATTAGGTTTTTTAGTTCTGCTTTCATTTCCCTTGTTAGGAGCATAGAGTTACTTACATTACGGTCTTCCACAGGCAGGCTGCACTCTAGTTGGCTAGTTTGTATTCATTATATAAGCAGATGGACGTGTACTTCTTTTGTATCCCTTTCATAATATAGTGATATTGCGGCTACCATAGTTTTCTCCCTATTAGGGTTTCCACATAAAATTCTTATGTTCTTATTTGATTGTCTCTTTTGATTTTTTTTTTGTTTTGATTATTTCTATTGTGTTGTTAATTACTATCATGTACATATATAGAAACAAAAAACATAAAAACACAAGAATTACGCGGTTTGACAATATATATGTAAGCACATGCGTCACGAGAGAGAATAGTAATACTATTATTATTGTACACCCAAGTGCTATTAGTGTATATTACAGTATTTATGGGTGTACGTCCTTTAGATATAAAGAGAATATGATATATCTCCCGTACTAATATTCAATCATAGCTAACCATAGATAATAATAACTAATAACTTCATATAACACTTACTTAGCTTGGCCCCTTGTAACCTATACGTGTCTTTAAGCATGTCAACTGTTGATAAGTGCTTAATTAATATATTATTTTATTGATGTATCTCTTGATTTATCATTAAGATTGTATGAATTTGGCTTTATTATCCTTGTTTTGGGTTAACAATGATCAATTCAAGGGATTACATATGTTTTTATTGTTATTGGGCTTGTTTTGTAGAGAATTGGGCTTAAAAAGGCTTATTTCGGATGAAATTTTCAGACGAACAAGGATTGTTAGAAATCAAAGCAAGAAGCAAAAAATAAGATATATAGGGGTTTACGACCAATCTTACGGCTGTAATCTTGACCGTAAGAGGGCCGTACGACTGTAAGGCTAGTTGTAAGACAGGTCATCCAATTTTTCGTGATTTTTATTAATTGTTCTGGAAAACTTTGACTTAGATGGTTTTGGGCCTTTTTAGAAGTTTTTTGACATGCACTAAGATGACAAACCTAAATGGAGTCAAATTGTGAGAAGTCCTATGATTTGTAGCTATAAAAACCCCCTCCTAACTCAGATTTAGAGAGAATTCATACAACATACGATCGAGAGAAGATCAAGAGCTCAAGGAGGCAGAGACTTGAGGGCTATTAACGAAGACATCATGTCGACTTCTTATGGATTTTTCTAGCTTTTCTGTTGTATCTTTTAACTTAATTATGTTCTAATTTTCTTTATGCTAAGACTAGACGAATTTTATTCATGATTAATTAAAGATTTATTTATACATTATCATGTGTTTATATTGGTTTTTCATGCTTATTGAGTTACAATTCATGTTCTTAATACTTCTAATTAATTGGATGATCAATGTTAATAAATTTAAGAACTTGATGGTGGCGATTTATTAAGAACTCAATTGAATCATAGCATAAATTAAATCTTGCTATTAATAGTTCAAGGTGATTTATGCAGTTTCGGTAGTAATTTGTAAGAACCCAATATTTTGAACATGTTATGAAATTTATTTATCTTTAACAATATGGTATTTTTGAGATAAAATAAACTATAGGGTGCTAAATGCAAATTTTAGTTTTCAACAAAAAGAATGTTTAAGTTGCCGTCAGGGAATATTCGTTCCCATACCGCGTGCCGCATAACGACAAAGTATTTGTGGACCCCACAACGAAATACGTGTGGACCCCGCTAATATTTTTCGGATGACTTTTGAGCCACCGTAAAATTTGAATAGTCAATAATTGTTGGCCTGTCAGTTTCTACTATACTATTACTCCGACAAAGATTACAACAATAAAATAAGTAATAGTAAATATATATATACTTGATGTTGATGTTTGCAATAGTATTGAAAACAATTATCAAATATATTAAAGTGTAGTATAGCTAGATATATGAGGGTAACTGTGTGATAGCATAGCTATCAAATAAGAAATGACTTCAGGAGTCAGTGAAAAAATTATTAAATTTACTGTATAAGATACTTATGAATTACTTGAAGAATTATTAGTAGAAAAGATTGGAAGATATTATACTAGTGGGATATGAACTTTAGGTAATAAATAACTAATTTTGGATAAGTATAATGAGTTAATTAATGAACGGTTGGAGGTAATATTTATCTAGGTAAGTTTTGATTGAGTGGTGGAAATTGTTACAAATTATATAAAATAGTTATGTGATAGAATTCACGTGAGTTGGAA
>JAUMHB010078450.1:0-12366 GCA_032359685.1 Pittosporum tobira | reverse complement strand
TATATTCGGTTAGTTACGATTAAAAAATCTTTTACAATGGTAATCAGCCGAATATATCAGTTTTATAAATTTTTTCAACCAAAATTTTTCGATTTAATCGATTCATTTTGTTTTTCGATTCAATTTTGTTCAATTCGGTCGGTTGACTCGGTTCGGCCGAAATTTTGTGCAGCCTAGAAAATAGGACATTGAACCAAAAAAAAATTAAAAAATAGGGCAAGTTTGACCCGAGAACCCGATCCACACCCGCTATTTGATTTGTTATGGAGTTTTAAAAGTGTTCTTATCAGAAAGAAATCTTTGAAATCTTAGATTTTTTCAGAAAATAACTGAAACAGCCAATTCTTTAGGGTGAACGTTGAAAACTCCAAACCCACCCCACCTTAAATAAACAAATAGGAAAGAGAGAGTGATAACAAAACCATACTCTCAAATTGCTGATTTCTTTGCAGCTCCATTGCTGAATTGGCACCACTTGGTAAGTTCATCTTTTTAAAGTTTTTTTCTTTTTGTATTTTTGTAATCATTTTTGTAGCCAACACGAGTTCCGACTATAATAGGAGCTTCACTCGATATTTATGTCTAGTTGGTTGATTAATCGTAACCAAAAAAGTTAGAGAATCTATCATGTTTCGTACAACAATCGTGCAGATTGGCGAATTTGACGAGCTACCCTTTTGTTCCTTCTACTTATAATAGTTTAGTCTAATTTGTGATCTATTCCTTTGTCCTAGAAATTAGTCTTCAAACTGGGAAATATCATATATTCGAGTGAGTTGTGATCTTGTTGAACATTGATTCTGTTGTCATTGTTAAAATTGACTCTTGAACTGGAATTCTTATTTTCAAATGAAGGAGGAAGTCCTGTATATATCAGTATAACACTGTTTCTTGATGACATATTGAGCTTAAAAGTTTCTTTAGTTTCTTGATGAGAATAATAACGGATTGATATGAACTTGTAGCTAAAATGATATGTGTAGTAACAAATAAACAAGGCTACTGCAAATAGAAAAGTCTAGAAGTGGTCAGATGTACATAATTATAGATATAAATTAATTTAACTCAGCTGCGTCTTCTATTCCAAAACTAGTACTGATAGATATAACATCTCAGGAAAACGACCCAACTGAAGCTTAATGCAATTCTTCAGGTGCAAATTAAGCTCTTATACGTTGAGGCAGAAATCCTACCTCTTGGTCTTGAGTCACTGCCAACCAAAAATCTTATAGAATACTATGGCCAGTAAAAAGTGGATAGGATCATCATCCAGGTAAACTACAAGTCACTTTATCAGTTTCAAATTTTTCCTACATAAAATATTCTGATTTTTTTTTTTTTTTTTGGGTATTCTAGGATGCCAAAGACTAAATATTCGAAAGATGTCCATCTCCGAATATGTGGGGAAAGTTACGCTTTAGACAGGGTAAGAAGTAAGAACACCCTCGACTTCAATTATTCCCCAAAATTTTTCCATTCACATTTCTCATTTCTTAAAACTTTTGTCTCTCTTGAATCAAATTGATTTTCTTTTATTGCTTGTTTTTTTTTTTTTTTTTGTTTTTTTTTCACATGTGCAGAAGCTTATGGTTTCAAGATCAGCTAAACTAGCAGAACTACTTGGACAAAATCCTCAAGAAGAAATCTCTCATTTACTACATGACATCCCTGCCGACCCTAAAACTTTTGAGCTCGTAGCAAGATTCTGCCACGGTCTAGAAATAAGTATATCAACTGAAAATGTGGTCCGCATTTGTTTGCTTGCAGATTATCTCGAAATGACAGAAGCCCACAGCTCCAACAACCTGTTGGAGAAGGCAATTACATTTTTCGGACAGGAAGTTATTCCTTGTTGGAACAAATCCATAAGGGCATTAAAGACCACAGAAAATATATTTCAACAAGCATTACATCTCGGCCTGATTGATGCCCTAGTTGATTCTATTATCACAAAGGTGCTAGAAAATCCACGCCTTCTTGGAGAACCAATAAAGCTTTTTACATCTGATGATGACGATGAGGAGAATGAAAACATAAACGCGTATAGGCCTAATACAACGAGGCGGCTTTTTAGTTTCGATTGGCAGTCGGAAGATTTAGCAACACTGTCTGTCCCACTTTATGAGCCCATAATTCGTGCACTGATTCAGCGCAGAGTACCATCAGAGTACATAGCTGCGAATATCTATAAATATGTAAAGAAATGGGCATGTAATGTTGGAAGTAAAGAGAAGAGGGACTCTCAAAGAGAAGCCATCGAAGCAGTGCAGAGAATTTTACCACAAGAAAAAGGATTTCTACCATGCACATTATTATTTGAAATGCTTGGATTTGCCATAGAATTGGAAGCTAGCCCGGATTGTAGAAATGGATTTGAGATAAGAATTGGAAAACAATTAGATGAGGCTTCTGTTAAGGATCTCTTAATAACTTGTTTGGGATATGCTAGAGAAGACAAGTACGATACAGAATCCATGAGAAGGATTTTGAAGCATTTCTATTGCAATTACTCAAGTCCAAACACTTCTTCATTTATTTCAGTGGCAGAACTTGTGGAAGAGTTTTTGGCAGAAGTGGCTGGTGATATAGATCTTAAGAAGAGCACATTCATGTTATTTGCAGACATGGCCTTTGCAGCATCAGTGGAAATTCAAAGACATTCTGATGGTATATACAAGGCTATAAGTATATATTTAGATAAACATGCATATTTGACAGAATCGGAAAAAGAAGAGCTATGCCGGATTTTGGATTTTACTAAAATGTCCCCAGAAGCTTGTGAGCATGCTGCAACAAATAAACGGTTGCCCTTGAGAGTGGTGATTCAGTTGTTGTTTGTTAATCAGTTACAGCTTAGAGACACCATAACAAAAGAGGTAAATAACTCGGAGGATAAATTGGTAAAATCCGAGGTGGAAGAAACTACAGATATGGAGAAAATAAGTTGCAAGGTGATAGAGTTGGAGAGGAAATGTTCTGCAATGAGGAACGAAATCCAAGGTGGTTGCTGCAGTAGAGCGGATAAGGAGAAAGGTGGTGTTTGGAAAGAAATGAAAAGAAAATTTGGGTGCGTAACAACCATGAATGATCGTGATTGTCATATTAAGAAGAAAAAAGTGCATCCAAGATAGGAAGTGTGGCCATTTAGTTTCTTTGAATTTCTCATAGAATTTTGCTAGTAATTGTTGAGCAATAAGTTGTGTGGTATGTTAATAAAAGGGTACAATGGTAAAAAGCCACATTTTCTTCTATTTTATTTTTATAAATTTTGTATTTTTTTTTTCTTTTATGTTAAAATCTAATTTTTTATTGTGTTTTATTTGGTCCAAAACTCAAAAGTAAAAAACATGGACGATGTGTTGTCAATTTTCTATGTATTCCTTTCCCTTTAGAATACTTTTTCAATTATTTTGGAAAATTAAAATCTCGAGGAAATGAAACGATTGAATAAATTGCGTGCCATGTGTATGAATAGTAATTTAATATGTTATATGATAATTATATTTTATTTGTCTCTAAAAGTACAATATTCAGTCGATTTACAATTTCAATTGACTATGCTAAATTTTGTAAAGTATGTTAAAATTCAAAATACATAATTATTGTATTTGAGATGTTGGAGAAAATTAAAATTTTACAAAAGAAACATGATTTTTATATAAGAAATTTGAGAAAATCGTTATTTCTGCACTAGTGCTAGTTTCATAGGCATTCAACTCCAAACATGAATCAAATTGGATACAAACGGCGGGATCCTAGTGACATTTTATGTTGAGCAAATAGAAAGAAATATCAGAAAATTGTTATTTTCACACTAATTTCACAACTATTTAACTCAAAATACGAAGAATGAGACCTTTTGCTTCAAACAGAAAACGTGTGGAGCAATTGAGCTTCTACCATGTCTCCCCGCCACCCAATAGATTTAAAAGACGCCTAAGATGGCAACCTAGATGAGCGTTGATAGAGAGATAGCAAATATAATACTGACTTAAAGGAGAAACTGATTCCATTAGCGGTCGAAAAGTTTTAGTGACCATTTTTTTTGTTGAGAAAATAGCAAATTCTATAAGTAATATGCAAATATAATTGCTCGAGTATTCCAAGGTAATTGAGATGCAAATTATCAAAAAGGGGAGAATCAAGAACAATTAAAATCTCATATAGGAATGGTCAAGTGGAGAAGGGGTATCACATAACTCGACCTGACTACCTCATATTTTGAAAAATCATACTTATACGTTATCCATCGAATTTTATGCACTCTATAGATAAACCACGGGTAACGTGCCTTATTATTTACAAAATATATTTATAAATGTAATGCATTTACATAATAATAACCATATATTTATAAATATGTAAGTATAATAAATATATATAAATGTAAATAAGTATGAGAAATGTCTATAAATATATATACACACAGACAATTGTAAAAATAGTTATAGATATATAAATAGTCGGAAAGTGGAGCGGGTAGAGAATTACTAGGACCCAACCGTTACAATTTTGGGTATAAAATATATGTCCTATCGATTCAGGATTGGGTGATCCTTGTAGGTTTGGGGTAGATTGACATTACCAGATAGGACCTACAAAATCAAATTTAAATAGATCACGAATTCACCTATTCAACTTTACGAAATAAAAAGTAAAATGAGAATATGACTTGAATTGACTGATAATATGTGAGTATACACATGAAACATGAAAAAACGACTTTTGTTTCCTAATTTACATACATGTTCTGAAGTTGTTCGATATGTTTCTTGAACTTTGAACATAATGCAACCAGTGATATATTTTTGAAGTTATGATCTTTTTGATAATTAAGGGCAAAAATTAATTATAAAATTGTGTGAAAGTTTCATATTTTTAGAATATACTCAGTTGTTTGTTTTATTGCAAGATGCATATTTAGAGAGAGAGAGAGAGAGATGTATTGGATTTTAGATTTTACTAAAATGTCCTTGGAAGTTTGTGACCATGCTGCGATGAATAAATGTTTGCCATTAAGAGTGGTGATTTTAGGTTTTGTTTATGATAAAAAGATACAAAGTTCGGAAAATAAATTGATAAAGTTGGTGGGAGAAGATGTGATAAAGTTGGAGAAGGAATGTTCATGAGAAATAAATTCAAGATGGTTGCTACAGTAGATTGAAAAGGGAGAAAGGTGTGTATGTAAAGATATGCAAAGAAGAAGAAAAGAGTGAGCCCAATAGATACATTAAGTATTAGAATTTAGTTTCATATTCATTTCTCTCTCAATTTTTTCATACAAATATTTAATTATTGACAGTGGAGTAATAAGTCTTATAGTTCATAGTCAATGATATAATATATATTACTTCATTTAAAATAGTTACAATGAATTACGTACTTTATGTCTCTTTTTTTTTTGTGTTTCAAATAAGTTTGACTTCAAATATGGGGATTGAAACTATCATTATTTTCAAGTAGTCTACCAAATTTAGAATTTTATTCTCTTGCATATTTTCTTATGGATGTAGAAACTTATAGTATGGTAGCCGTCATGAGATTATTTAAAATGCAGTTTGTGCTATTATTCTTATAAACAATGTATGTCTCATAAAATGGTAAGATGATTTTTTTATCGGGAAATGTATTCATTGTTTGTATAAATTAGAATTCTCCCTTGAGTTATCACAAATATGGAGGAAAAAAAAAGAAGGATAAATTAACATTTTATAAATATTATATTACCTTTCATTTATAGAACAAATGTTAATAAATGAGTACAATAATAAAATATAAATTATCTTCCTTTTCTTATAGGAAGTCACATGAATTAATAAAAGATTTTAACCTAGACAAGAGCCATTACCCGTTGACCTCTTAGTTATTTTTATTTATTTATTTATTTATTTTTGATGGTATATATCTTTTCTCATGTTCTCATAATTTAAAATTCATATGTTTCAGGTTGTATGGGACATAGAGGTAGACAACAATATTAAACAAGCCTCTTTCACTTTCTTACCAACAACCCTGTAATCCCTACAAACACAATTCTATTTTTTGAATTCATAATATTTTCATTTTATTTGAAGATGTAGATATTGAATAAAAGACTTAGCAGAGACTATCAAAAAAAAATAAAAAATGAATGACTTATATATACTAACAAATTTTGTTGTGATGCTTCATGATAATCACATGTTAGTTATCTTCAAATATACATTTTTTAGAGGATTCATAATATCAACTGAAATTAATTTAATCAATTTTGTAAAATATATTAGTTTCAAAATGCAAAGCAAGAGTATTCTGAGATGTTGGAGAAAGCTAAATTGGTCATTATTTGGAGGAAAAAGTAGAATTGGTCAATAATTACATGGCATAAAATAGTTGTTATCCTCATGTAATCACTCGTCGCTTGCTCATATATCATTTAGAAGACTTAGATAACAATTAACTAAATTATAGTCCACGTTGCTACTCTAGTGCAATTGACTTCATGTTGGAATGACCAAGTTGATAGAGTTCGAATATATCATGTTTGTTCTTGTTAACGATGTGAGGAAACACTCCACTTTTTACCTTGGTCATGAACTAATTATTATGTAACAATATTACCTTGTGTTTCTTTAAGGACCTCAAAGGATCACAGAATGGAAAATGAGCTCAGGGATTAATTGACGTAGCAACATTCAATATGAGTGGTACATGTGTTATGCTTAATTGAGAGTTAAGAGTTGGAGTAAATGGCAATCGAAAGCCACTCAATTCAATAACCAGAGATAAAAACTGCATTTAAGACTTTTTACCTTATGTTATTCGCATATTGTGAAAATGCGGTATTGAAATATTTTAAATTTGAAGTGTCCAAATGCGTTGTAAAACTCCTTGTAGATAAAGGTGTATACTCATCTGACATCATTGGATCAATTTCAATGCTAAATGTCATATATGTGTTTACAGGCATTGTTGCACGATATTCTTTTTGTCCCCACAATAGCTAAATAATGGACCTTATATATTCCTTTTGTCCCCAAAATAGGGTTTAATTTCAATCCGAAAACTTTCAAATACTTGAGCTGATTATGATCTTAACTAGATTTTGCTGTCGATATTAGGTCTTATTTTTGAATGGAGGAGAAAAAATCTGTTACATATAAGCAGAATACATATTGTAATATATTAATCCTATTCTCAATTCGTAGCCATCCAAAGAAGATACAACGCATAATATCATGAGAACTTCCAGCTATCAAGGAGACGAATAGCTATTGAACTCAAAAATGCAGAAATAAAGAATTCATTCATTCTCAAAGAAGATAATATCTATCATTTTATCCGTTTTGACTCTTCTTTGTCTAAAAAAAAATATTAAATAATTATATACAAGGACATATATGAAAAAATAAATGTATTTAATACTTTATAAATTTTCAAATAATATTCTTCTGTGTGAGAAAGTGAGAAAGCTAAATTGGTCAAAAAAATAAATGTATTGACTAAAGCTAACATGAACTCATCCCTTTTTTAGTTATGGTATTGTTTTTTTATTATTTCTTTTTTTCAACTTTGGTAGAAAGAAGAATGAATTGAACATCTTCAAGACAATCTAAATAAATTGAATTTGAAACTATAGATAAAACTAATTATAAGTGAAAATATTCAAGAGAAACCACAAACATCAATCTATGATACTCCATTGTTTGAAACAATTATTTGTTTTTGTCAATAGTTGCAAAACAATTCACGCACATTTTACTACCTCCATTTCGCAAAAATAATTCTATCAATCAATTTTTTTTTTCCAACTAGAAGAGTAACGTTTTTATTGATAGTAATACCAACTGCATGTCGGGTTTGCACTCAGATTTTCTTTATGCCTTCGCTACTGAATTAATACTCATTTTCTTTAGTAACAGATATGAGAGAAAAATATAACATTCAAAGAATTTTCAAATGGGGCATATTTTATGAAACTTGTAAAATGTATATATCAGAACTAATGCATGTGTGTGCACGTACGCACACGCATGCGCATGCACACACACACACACACACACACACACACACACAGAGAGAGAGAGAGAGAGAGAGAGAGAGAGAGAGAGAGAGAGAGAGAGAGAGAGTACAAATCTGAAGTACCTTTGAGAGAGTGACTGAAAATTTTAGGTCATAACATAGCACAAGGTACGGCTATATCCAACTCAAGTTTGTCATCAACTGATCATAACATGTTCATGCCAGCAAGCTGGAAGTTAAAAGATAAATTTACACACTAGCAACGCTCAAATTGACAAACAAGGCAAGTTAAGATTTTTGCAGGAATACAAATGCAAATATTAGTTTTAAACTTTCCTCATAAGAAGAAACAACTTTTGATCAACCTTAAATTTACCCATCTTCATGGCGTCCCCCTGTAGCATCAGTTGAAGTCCCCCAAACGAAATATATATCGCCCTAAAGTCCAAAGATTAAAAATAAATAAATAAGTAAACGATAATCAGGAGATTAATGAAGAACGTAGGCTCTCAAAAATCACTTATATTATATTTCACCAAAAAAATAACAAAATAAATGATACTTTGTCCATCCCACAAAAGAAGTCACATTTATCAAAAAAATTGTTCCAAAAAGGGAGTCCCATCTTTATTGAAATTAGTACAAAATAACACAATTTCCTTATTCACCAACATTATCATGTCTACACGGCTACACCATTAAACTATGTTGCCCACTTTAGGGGTGAACTTGAAAGAAAAATTATCCTTATATTCGCAAATTTAGAAATGAGACTTATTTTTGCGGAATGGAGGGAGTTTTCTTTATCACCCACTGAGGAACCAGAATTGGACACTGGTACATTAGGGGGCATGACTGGCCATAAAATGTTCTTGAAGTATCATGGTTAGCTTAATGTGTAAGGAAACCAAACTGAAATTAAACTTGTACATCTTCTTTCTAGTCCCTTATGTTCAGAAGAGAAACATATAGATGTACAAAATTATGCATACTTACACTTCAAGATTAGGCCCAGATTTCTCCTCTGACATCTTATATAACAGCCCATGCATGACGTACTCAAATTTGTCTGCAAGTGATTTCTGTTTGCCCTGAAATTGGAGTGTAATTCAATTAAAATGTAATGCTAATCCTTCTAAATTTGAAAACCCAGTCAAGGAGCAGTAGCTGTGTCACTGTGTCAAGAAGTGTACTCTTAATTAAAGAGAAGCGTATATCCACAAGAAAATTAGCATAATGTAAATTATCTACAAAATCCTACAGATGATCACCAAAAGAAGTTTCCAAAAAGGAAAGATAAAAAAAGAAAAGAATAAATAAGTAAATAATATAGTACCTCAGGAAAATAGCTTGTAACAGCTGAGCCATCCGCATTTAGAGTTTCAGACAACACAGTCCTAAACCTGTCCCCAACACGAACAGGATATAATTCCGTGTTCACGTCTAGTTTCATCTGCATGTCCGATTCTTCGCTTCGTCCTTCAATGCGAGAAACTGAGAAACACACGTGCATGAAATTGTTAAGTAGCAAAGCACGTCTATCCAGTAGAGATTGCAAGCATTATTTATGTACACAACTACACAACTGTATACAACAAGAATTACAGTTAAATGATGAATAGGGGAATAGGGATATAAAAACAGTACCTTTATCATACTTTTTACCATCCACATCCAGACGATCAACCTTGATGACATCATCAAAGTGAAGGTTAACCATCCTCGCAAAAAATTATTCTCACAAGCAAATGCAACCTGAGAAAATGTAGAATAGAAAAATAAGCAAGGTGCTGATGAGGAGTACAGGAGAGGACAACGATAAGAGTTAGATGGTCCATGTGATTACAATTTCCCAATATCATAAACGAAAATGAAAGCAAACACTATTTGTATGGGTATTTAAATTAGTGAAATACTATTTATGTATATCAGATATTAAGCTCAGATGTAATAACTAATAAACACTCTTAATTAGCAGGATCCTTAATAAGTGACGTCCTCTAATAGATTACTATTGATTTGGACTCTTCAGTCTTCTTTAAGAAGCTAGAGTGATCTTTGAAGAACAAAATTAAATAACTAATTATCCAGAGATGAAGGAAAAACATTAGAAATTCCCAAAACATGACACAAAAATGGTAGAACATGCTCCACTGCTCTTCACTTCACTTGCACATACACAATTATAACTATACTAAGTAATTTCCAACTAATAAAAAAAGATTAAAAATTCATATTTTCACTAATTTTCCAGCATACACAACCACCGCTAAAATTGTAGAAAAGCATAATCAAGTTGAAGATCTATACTAGGAACCCAAAGAATCAATGAGTTAAGACAAAATCCATCTAGCTTATAAGAAAATAATTCTGTCTAAAATAAATAAATTAATTAAGCTATTTATTTAAAAAAAAAAAAAAACTATTGATTCAAACTCTTCACTAAGAATCTAAACTGACTTTCGTATTACACAATTAATCACCCAGTAATGAAAGAACACACTATAGTTCACAACATGTCAGGGATGTTAGATGAGCTTGAGGGCTCAGCTCATTTAAGGCTCGGCTAGAGCTCTTTAAAAAAACTTGTTTAGTCTAACAAGCCAAGTTTGAGCTCGGCTTGTTTAAAACTTGGAGCTTGGCTCATTAAGGGCTCGATAAAATGTTCCAGATTATTAGAGAAAAAAAGAGCTCAGCACATTGAAAGCTACTAAACGACCCAAGCAGGAGCTAACAAAAAAAAAAAAAAAACCTTGTTTACCTAAATGAGCCGAGCTCAAACTTAACAAGCTTGGCTCAGCTCGTTTAACACCTCAACAACAGGTGAGACAACAATGTAGAAGATGTGCTCCATTACTTTTTCACATACTAAATTATAAAGAATACGTAACGCCCAACTGATAAAAAAAAAAGGGATTTGACATTCAGGTTTTCACTAACTAATCGCCACACTTAACAGTTCAACAGACTTTACTTGAAAAATAAACAGGGAACAGATAATACTGTATGTACTAACAAAAATTGAATCACAGCCCAAATTTCTGTTTTCCCTAAAATAAAAATAAAAAAGATCTTTAGAACACATACGGTACAGGAATAAAGTAATTCGTCAATACGCTACAAAGCTATCAACTTTACATACTAATGTCTTCCGTTTTGTCAAGATAATCGATTTGGTCACAGATATACATGAAAAGACATTACCTTTGGGGGAAAAAACAGGAAATAACTGATTACTGCATAAAGGTTTGTGTATCTTGAAAGGAAGAACAAGCCTAACGCCCAGAAATTAGGGTTTATCTTTTTTCGTCTTGCGCGGAGTGTGTTGAGACTGAACGCCTTGAAGTTGAACGGAGCACGCTCAGCGATTTTATTTTATTGCTTTTATTTACCGTAAATGATTTAACACTACTTTTTGTGTTTTGGCCAATCTATACTTAAGGTGAACAGACCAATCTATATTTGTCTGTTACGTACTCGCTCGTCCCCAAAAAGCGTGTGTAGTTTGAATTTTGTAATTAAATTGATAATTTTTTAAATTAAATTATTATTATTTTATGCATACAAGTTTAAAATATATTATTAAAATTCATTATAATTTATTTTTTAAAATATTTTAAAAGTGTTTATTTTTATTAATTTAAAAAAATTATAGGTTGAACATAATATTATTTTCAATTTAATTGAAAAATTAGTCAATTGATTTTTTTGGACTTATAATTTATTTTAATTAACAAATAAATTTTAAACTACGACTATTAAACGAGCCGAGCTTTTCAAGTTTGAGCTCAACTTATTTAGTTAAATGAGTTTTTTTTTTTTTTTTTTTTTTTTAGTTCAACCTCAGCTAGTTTAACTTAAACGACCATTTTATTAAGTTTTTAACGAGTAAAGTTCGAACTTTTCATAAAAATTTTAAAAATATTTATTGTTATCGAGCCTTTATCGACCCGAGCACAAATTTGACACATTAAACCAAACGAGATTTTTTTAACAAACTCTAGTCAAACCTTAATCGAGCCGAGCTCGAGTCTTAAACGAGCTATCTGCTCGTTTAGCACCCTATTTTAAAATGTTATAAAATAAGTTCCCTATTTTAAAATATTATGAAATAAGTTATATCAAACACAAATACATAAGCGATGAAGCTATAATGATAAGGAACTACATATATTGATCCAATTTTTATTTGTTTGAATATTTAAATATAGAAAATTAATTATTAGTTTTGAAATTGATCAATTTAATTAAAAATTTAAATCAAACCAATTTTTTGGGGATGGATTGTGTAAGAACCCAATATTTTAATATTATTTATCTTTATGAATATGATATTTTGGGGTGCTAAATAAAATTATTGGTTTC
>JAUMHB010078428.1:0-12367 GCA_032359685.1 Pittosporum tobira | reverse complement strand
GCCAAGTAACGAAGCTTATCCGAGCTGGAGGGTGAGCTGCTGGACATTATTTTCTCTCTCTCTGTCTCTCTGTCTCTCTGTCTCTCTGTCTCTGTGTTTTTGTGTGTGTGTGTGTGTGTGTGTGTGTGTGTGTGTGTGTGTGTGTGTTACATGCAAGTGTCTCCATACACAAAACAGCACACTTCAATAATTTCTTATAAAATTACTTGATCTGCCATTTCTGTGTTATAATTGAACACATTGACACGTTATGGAGGGAAGTCATTAATCATTTTTAAACAGGCGAGCACCATAACTACTACAAAAAGAGTTAGAGTTACATGGTTTACTAGTTGTCGATTCTCCATAACTAATAGTTGCACTTTTTTTACAATGTCCCTCAAGCTTCCCATTGGCCGCTAAATACAATAACAATCAATCTTCCATCCAAAGGCATAACAACATCTCAAACTTCGTGCAATAGAAAAGTATCTAATGACTTGATTTGGCTTCAATTTTTTTATGGTAGTTGACTAGAAAATGCTTGCGGTTAAGATCTTTTCACCCTACTAGATCTGTCGTAAAGTTTTGTTGTTCTTTCTGTTGTTGACCCCATCTATGTTTCTACGATGGCCCAAGAACATGCTCATTCTTCAGCCGTAGAGAGACTTCTGAATTACGAGCTCAATATATGAAAGTGTTAGTTATCATGATTCATGAACATCAATTTAATTGCAATCTCAATTATTTCTCACCTTATCAATGTAGATGGAAATATGTGAAAGTTTATCTTTGTAGCTTTACACCATGGGCTTAATTATGTAGAAATTTTGAATTTCATCATCTTTTATGCAGAAAACCTAGTTCGAGAAAAGTTCATCAAAATTGTTTCACTTTATTACCCTATTCTGCTTCTATCATTTTTTATACTTCTGAGTAGATATTGATTTTAGAGAGGAAGACATATATATATATATATATATGTAGAGAGAGAGAGAGAGAGAGAGAGAGAGAGAGAGATACACAAGTAAAGTGGAGGAAGTAGTGGCGGTTAAAAGTCAAGATATAATAATTATGAATATAGAATTTTTTAATATAATGTTGCAGATGTAAATGGAAGCATGATGGAACCTATACCTGGAAACTGGAATTATGTTGAGCTGAATTCCCCTGAGGACGGAACTTTTACATAAACAGTTAAAGTTGTTTAGTTGATTTGTACTTCTGAGCTAAATAGTACAGATGTTCTTAACAGTACTCGCTACATAGTATATGAATACGCTATATGAAATTGATTCTGACGATGCAAATGGGAGAGGCTATATCTATTCCATTCTATATTTGTTTTCCTCAGATTACCATTTGGATTTGGATCCATGGTAGTAGCGGAATATATATTCTAAATATTTTGATGCTCTGGACAGGTTACTATCAGTTTCTATGTACATTAATATTTAGTTTATTGGCATGCAGGGCTCTAGCACTAGCACCTTTTGTGGACAGAGGATTATCATGGTTCACTAGAAAGTTTAAGTTTGAATCACAGGGAAAGGTATGTGAAGCTTGAAATTTCATTTACATCTAGATGCATATTCATATGCTCTGTCCTTATGTCCATGCTTGTCAAATTAGTTGTTCCGTCTTACTACTTAACTATGTTTCTATGGTTGTCTCCAGGCTTTCATGGCAATCGTTGGATTCTGTTTTGGGCTGGCTTTCGCTTTGTTTATAATTGTGACTCTGCTTTGGGCATAAGGCTGTGTTTGCTGCTGGCTTTCCATGTTATCTGTCTTAAAATTCTAAAATAATATCATTAAATTGTTTATCGGAAACTTTTTCACCGGTGTCCAGTACACCAAAACGTCATAGTTGACAGTTCTTCTACATCTGGTCTGTCACCCTCCACGTGTACCACTTGTTTCACTTAGAACCCTTATCTTCAAAAATGTGTCGAAATGTACACCCCAAGTTTTGTTTCCGTCCAAGGTATTGAAGGAGTTCGGCATGTGCGGATCAATTGATGATTATTACGTAAGGGTAAAATGGTTGGAAGTAGGTGCCTAAAGGACAAGAAAATGCCTAAAACAAAATAAACA
Source organism: Pittosporum tobira (assembly GCA_032359685.1). Classification (NCBI taxonomy): domain Eukaryota; kingdom Viridiplantae; phylum Streptophyta; class Magnoliopsida; order Apiales; family Pittosporaceae; genus Pittosporum; species Pittosporum tobira. Next base: position 10,292 of record JAUMHB010078428.1, on the reverse strand, counting down.
ACTCCTTGGGCCTTTTCTCGTCTGTTATAACCCAATTTAGACTATTTTACTTGTCTAATTGAGTCACTTCATTGGATGAAACATTGTTTGAGACTTGATACTTGATCTATTTTAGAATACAATCTACTCTATGAAGTGAATTTGGTGCATCCAAGTTAAATGTTAGAGTTTGAAATAACAAGATTTTGAAGCAGGGATATTAAATAAGCCAAGAGCTCGTTTGAGTTGGGCTCGTTTGATCGTTTGAGGTTCGGTTTGAGTTTATTAAAAAAATTGATTTAGTTTAATGAGTTAAATTCAAGCACGATTAATTTAAAGATCAACTTGTAAATGATTTGATATATTAAATATTCTAGATTTGGAGAATTGAATTCGGTTCGTTAAAAATTTAATAAAAAAATTATTTAGTTAATTGATTTGAGTTCAAACTCAAAAAAAAATATTTTCTTACTTAAGCAAGTCAAGTTAGAGCTCGATAATCTTGACTCGTTTAACGCCCTTTAAATTCATCCTCTAAACATTGTTAACACCCTATTATTAGAATTAGTTTAGTAAAAACTGAAGAATCTGAAATCACTATTTTTTAGTTTTGCGTTTCCCACTAAATAAGAAAAATAATTATAATGAAAGCCAATTATTATCACACACTTGGCACATCAGAATTCCAGTTGACTAATATGAGAAGCCAATTATTGTCAGAGGCCTTTATATTGAGTTATAAGGCCAATTTTGTTATTTAAATACAAAAGAAAATTCGACCAGCAGCAGAGAGAGTATTCATACAAGTAAATTAGGCTCCGAAAGTTTGTCGTGTAAGAACACTTTACAACTGTCACCTCCTTAACTCAATATATTTTTCCCTCTACATCTCCTCCGCGCTTCGAAGAGCCCAGCAGAAGGGTATCAGATCTGTACGTGAGAGTGAAGTTGATGGTTTGTTCAACATTGCAATGTTCCATATTAGCTCATTGTAAACAGAACAAGACGATGCAACTCCTGAAAAACAACCAACCTTTCTTCTGACCACTTTCACAAGACAAGATAAATGTCAAGTCTGCAACCATTTGAGCGCTGAGGGTTGAGCAAATTCTCTGAAATAAAGGCAGGCAAGTAATTTAGCTAAACTGGTTAGAGCACTCAATGTAGCTAATGGTCCACCACAATTGACAGCCTACAGTTCCATAGTAGGAAACATAAGATGAAATCTGTTGCAAGTCATCTTTTACCTCCAAATAATCATTCTAATCCCCCAATTCCCATGAATGAATTTAGATGAATCAAGCAAGTCTGTTTTAACATTTTATTAATAGTTATAGCTAGATGTGTCTACATGCAACAAAACACACAGGATAAAATGGGGAATCAGCGGGAACATGAATTTACTAAAAAACTCGCTCAACTGCATTTTTTATCCGAAACTAGTTGGGAGGTGGAGGCGGACTTTTTAATAATTATATTAATAGAATATAAAGTTAAAATTATAATTATATTAATAATTAAAAAAATGGTATAATTATATTAATTATTAATAATTATAAAAGTTAAAATTATAATTATTAATATATATTTATATTATAATTATATTATACTTATGTTTGGGTTTTTGAAAGGGGGGGGCTTCAACAATTCTCTTACAGGGAAAAAAGTTCGTTAAGAAAGAACGTTAGTTGTAGTCGAATTTTAATTTTAATTTTTTTGACAACAACAAATGGATACTTATTTTGATAATTTCATATATTGGATAATTTTGACAAATCTTACAAATTTAGATAGATTGAAAGATTTTTATTAAATTTACATGTAAGTAGGACAATAACTCCATGTCAATAAATAGAACTCCTCGAAATAAGCAAAACAAACAAGATTCTCATAAGAAGCAACCCTCTATTCTCTACATGAATTCCTCATGCCATGAAAGAATCCCATGGTAGAAATCCAAAAAAAAAAAAAAGCAACGAAAATAAGCAATTCCTCAGAAGTAATTGCTTATTTTAGAAATGTTTTGAATTCTGTTTAGTCCAAATCAACCATTGAGCTGGAACTAAGCTGCACATCCAAAGCAACTTAGCGTCCTCACTCTTCCTAAATCTCTTAAATCTAAGAACAATCATAAGGACAAAGCCTTCTCCTAATGACGAAGGACAAAGCCAACCCGCCTCAAATATAGCAAAACCAGAATTCCATAGACTCGAGCAGCTAGATAACGCAAGAATAAATGAGAATTAAGTCTCAATATACTGCATGCTTATCAAACATACACGTCCATTTAACATTAAGACAGACTTGGAGTAAGCAGGGGAGGAAGAAACAAATGGGATCGCAAAAAGAAAAAGTTTTTTAAAGCTACCTCGTTAGTCGTTCTGAATCCAGAGGATAGTGGTTTTGAGATATTTTCTTGGGATGGCAAAAACTCGTTTGCTTTGTGGGTAAGAACCTTCTTCCATCTTCATCCATGGTGGTCATAAGACCACAATCAGTACAGAATGATTCCAAATCTGTTTCCTGAGGACATTTGAGCACATGTAATCGTTAAATTCAACTACAAAATCTAAAGTAATAAAAGTAGGTGAATCCTATTAACCTGGTAAATTCCAAAGATTCAAAGCCAATTAATGGAAATTATACCTTCATAAGCAAGAGCTTTGATAAATTTGTCAGGGGGTAAGGATGAAGTTTGTAACCCCCATGATTAACACAGGATAGTGCCACTGCTCGAACCTTATGAAGTCAGCAATGAAACAATCAAGGACAAATATTATAAAATATCAATTTCTTTAAAGCAATATTATAAGCTATCTATTTATTGTAAGCATATTCTAGAACTACTGCCAAAGCCCAAGAAAACACTGCAGAGATACAATATAAAGGTTCTTCAAATTCAAGATCAACAAATACCAAACGTAAAACAAGTAAATTAACTTCAAGAATAGATCCTTAAAATTAATAAGTTTTAATGAAGGTTTTGAAGCTTTATGTCTACCATACTTATAAGGAAGTTATGCCTAATAAGATTGTTTCATGGTAAATTTTAAAATAAAGTTGGTTATACGATAGAGAGATACCACCTTCAATAATAATTTTTTCAGAAGTACAATAAAAGATAAATAAATAATACCGCCTGACAAAGAGCCAAGATGCTGCCGAGGCGCACCCACTACTGCCTAGGTCTCCCTAGCAATTTTTAACAAAGGAGAGAAACTTGAAGAAAACAAAGAGATGGATTCAGAAAGAAATACTTATGTCATACTTAAAATATTCTATTGTTATCCAAAAAAATATTTAAAATCCTCTATATTAAGAATAACTAGTTGAGCTAACACACAAGGCAATGAAGACAAAGGTCGGTTGGAGAGTCCGGGATATAGAAAGACATGAGGAGCCACAACCAATACATCAGCATTATAAGGCTGAGAGTGACATGCAGCAAAAGTTACATAAAGGAAAATTCAGCCATTGATAGAAACATAACACTCAACGAGGGAGATCAAGCTCAAGGGAATTTAGAGAAATTTTAATCAAACAAACCACTAAAAAAAAGGTGAATGCATATATATACGATGTCAGTTGAAAAGTCCATTATTACGGAAACAACCTCAATGATATAAGGTTCAATAATGCAATACTGCAGAGATGATGCCTCAGCCTCGATAGTACGAATAAAACGCTTGTAATTTCCCAAACGGAAGTATCTGTGATACAAAAATAAATAAAGTAAACTAACATAATCTCCAGGTCTCCATTAGAACCACCAAATGAGTTCCACATTACCTTAAAATTCTTCGGGCAAAAATCATTTCCTTTGATTTGAGAATGGGGGAAGGAACTTGACTAAACCACAAAGAGAGTGGTTCACCCTGTCAACCAAGAAATATAATTAGTGACTTCCAGGATGCTTGACAATGCTCTATGTGACATCAGCAGTGAATACAGAGATAAAAACCATTGGTTGGCTCTCAGAACCAAGATGGAGAAGCACATAAAACGATCGGAATTCAGCTTCGTTTGCGAAAATGTGTTGGGATTTTCGATTTGCTTCATAAAGATTGTATAGCGATGCCAGAGTTTTCATGAGCTGCTCCATGTTAAGGCTATGCATGGGGGAGATAGTGGGGTCATTAGTACATTTTCGAAGCTTGTGGAGCGATATGACATGAAATTTAACCTGCATAATAAGTTACGTTAAGTTTCCACAGTTCTTATATGTTCAGTCATGCCTGTAGCACCAAAAGTGCCATCAAGGAGTTTAAAGTTCAAAATCGATACATCTGCAACTATGAATTTTATGGCCTTAGATGTGCATCTCCACACCCACATAGAGGTAGAACATATATAGGTCATGTGCCCATATGCACAGGTGACTTGAGAAGCGATTGACACAGAAACGGTCACAACTCCGCCACAGTGAAAAAGAAAGTACAAAAACTAAGTACTCTTCACATCATCAACGTAAAAAATCATGATGCATTCACCTCTGCCTAGGCGGTTTAGGCAGGTCAGACCCTAAAGAGCTTTTCTTTTCCTCTGATGCTTAAGGGTATATCTGCAACTTGGAAAACGTAGAAGAAATGAAAGGAAATAAAACAGTTTAAGAAAAAAAAAATTAAAAAAACCTTGCTTTGAAACAATTAATATGAAGAATGATGTTTAGTGTAATGGATAGTAAAATATTTTTAAAATATAATTTTCTCTTTTATTATCTTTTATTTTCCATTGGGTTTTCCAAGTCCCAAGATACCTTAAAGAATAAAAGTAAAGTTACTAGTGACTCTACTACATATAGGAAATCTTGTTTTATGAGTTTCCTATTTTTCTTCAACATTAGAGCATTGGAGACAATTTGAGTAATTTCACTTTATCGAAGTCTTAGCTTCTCTATCTGATTGTCATAAAGCTAGCATTATTTTTGTAATAGATTTGAAGCTCAACAAAGCTTGAAAGGAATTTTTGTGCCTTATATGCATACCAGTCTCTCGTAAATGTTGACTGCTTGATAACTGATGATATTTTGCATACCAAGGTCTTGCCTTATGGACCTTGTCCTATCAAATATAAATTCATGAAGCGCTTCAAACGATTCACTAGAACCCAATAAGTCAAAGAGGTAGTTTAAAGTGTCTTCCAACACCGGGAGAGGCCGCACATGTGAAGGTTGGACGTCCTTTGTGGAAATTGTTCTGCAAAACTGTAGAAAAATGTAGTGGGTGAATAGATCAAAAGCCAAAAGGAAAATTAACCAAAAACATAGTAATGGAAAGTAATCATTTTAAGGTTATATGATGTTTAGGTAAATTCTGGTGCGTCATACAGGGATTGGGCGACTCAGCAAATCTCAAAAAATACAGATTTGGGGATTTGAAACATATCAAATATTAAATGAATTTATTATAAGTATATACACAAACAAATACATTAATATGTTAATATCATTTCTTATTTCTTAGATGTTATTCTCATATAACACATTATATTAACTAGTGTACTATACAATATTAGTGATATTTTCAATTCTTATCTTTGAAAAAGTTACAAGAGAATCCGTTAAAAGAATCTAGAAGAATCCAAGAATCGGATTCAGGGATTCACAAACCTACAGAAGCATCCTATTCAGATGGTAATTATTGAAGTCGAGAGTTGACTCTTTGAGAATTTGCCTCCACGTTTAGGGTCTTCAATAGTCTTTTTCTTAATTCATGTAAATCTCACTTATCATTCAATAGATCTCACTTACTATTCAGACAATTATTATTGAAACTGACAGTTGAATCGTTGAGAACTTAGTATGTCTGCAGACAAGTAATTTTTGTGAAGTGGACACAAACAACCTATGGGTTGGCTGATTTCGCTGAGGGATAGGCATATCTATCTTTTTCATCCCTTCTCGTCTTTGTGCTACATCAATAGTATTATTCTTGCATTAATAATAAGTCATGTTTTAAAATTCTTATACTCGAGCACGTGAAAATGTACAATAAAATGAAGTGAGAGTTAAAAATTAACAAACATCTTAAATTAAAGAACAGGCATCCTCGCACACGAGTCCACTTGTCGAAAACATTGTTTTACGTGTTTGTTAATTGGTTCTATGCAATCTATATAGGTTCTATGCTGCCCAGCAGTTAGGATGGGAAAAATTTAAAAAGCAAAAACAAAGAACAGATGAGCTGAAGTAGTCGTAGTGGCTAAAGTCCACCTCCTTGAAGAGATCAAATAACTAGATTATATCCAATAAACTACCTATGAATTCTAAAATAAACTAGAACAACAAACATATCATTTCCACCTACAAAAGATTATGAAGGAAACCTTCCTTGGAGATTTCAGGATGTGAAATAGTAAATGAAGATCTTGGAAGTTGGAACAAACTTTGACTTTACAACGATGACTCTAAGTGAAAGATTAAAAGACAATTAAACTAGTGTTACAAAAATCCTTCTAGGCGCTGGGACATCCTCTATCACTTTGATTTTGTTGCTTGCATAGGCCCTGCCTAGGTAGAATTATTCCTCAACAACATCGAAGATTGTGAATGCGTGAACTTGAAATAAATTTGTTATGACTTTTCATATAGTTTGTACACCTTGTAATTTTAATATTTAATATCTAATTATAATAGCTTATATAGTTAAATACAAATAAAAATAATTGCACAAAGTATAACCTCCTTGGACCCTAGGCCTCTAGCCACCCAAATCCGTCTTACTCTTTTCATAACAGGGAATTTAATTAATGACTGGAGATCACATTTTATGACTACATGAAAGAATAAAAGCCTCTGCTAACACATTCTACAAACTCCAAATTACATAAAACTTCCATTTACACTAATGACTGGGTGCATCTGATAACTTCCAAGAAAAGCTGAAACTAATAGGCATTCACTTCAAATAATAAGAACATAGATAAAATTGAAGAGTTGCAAAATAAAACATCTTAATGTATAACTACAGAGCACAATAGCTTCTATGGAATGTGTTCAAAGTTGATCCAAATTTCAAAATTTCACCAGCATTGCTCTTATTCCACGTCTTTATAAAGATTTTTAATGGGATTAATCAGGTTTTAAATTGCTTATGATTTTGGTATGATCCACTCTCATTTTCAATAGAAGTCCTAGTTATTTACTAGGTGCATTGGCGACCATCTTTCTTGACTTATAAAAGTTATAAAATTCATGCCAATTATAGTTTTAGGAACACATAATTTTTTTGTAAGGTTGTGCCACTCAAAAAGACTCCAAACTACCTGACTTGAAGACCTCACAATTAATGGACTAACATCTCTATGGTCTCTTAGACAAGATAGGAGAATATGAATGAGGACCCATCATGCAGATATAATATATATAAAACTTATAGTGACAGTAAAGTATACTCTCTATCGAATGTTCAGAATAGTTAGCATTCTCCCATTCAACTTCCAACCTTGATTTACACAACGATATGGATATTAAAAGAAATACTTATAAGAAAAAAAAAGTATTATTAAAAGAAATACCAAAATGTAGGTCTAAACACTTTACCATTACAGGAAAATTTGAAACATCAGTTATCTTTTCAGAAAGGAGTCTAATTTTATAGACATAAACAACAGGACACAAAATGCCAAATAGGGGAATCTCATTTTGGGACACACCTTTTTAACAGCAAGACTTGATGATGTTTTCCCAGGATTCCCATATAACCTCTCAAACACCGCTAGATCTCTCAGCCGCTCACGCCTTTCCTTCTCCTCCACTGTGATTTGGATATCAGATATGAGAAGGTAAGACCAAAAGAAAGGATATTTTACTGAAAAGCAAATGACTTTGTCCTATCAAATGAGTCTCATTTCTACAACTTACAAACTTTAGGGATACATCTTATCATGTTTTCTTTCAGTTTATACTGTCATCATTGAAAAAAGAACCCCATTTGTGAAACAGAAAAATTGGGAAATGGGAGTCATTTTGTGGAATCGATAGAATTCCTAATTGCAGAAAGAGCTATACATACAAAAATTCATTCTACTATTTTGAGTATATTAAGTCAACTAACTTCAAATGGCAATACAAGTAACAAAAATGAGGCATGCAATTGTAAAATCCAGTCTAATAGTTGAATTTAATTCTATAAACATAGAATGATTACCTGGACACATCAAGGGGCAAGTTCCAATTATGGCAGGAAGAGTTTCATCTTCCGTACAGTCGTCCCTGATAGCTCTAGTACTATTGATATTAGGGGTTGAAGTTGAGGGTTTAACATTATTGGGTGGTTTGTTGGATTGAATTACATCTGATGATCGGGCGTACGAAGAAGAGGAAGAACGGCTTATAGTTCCTCCTCGTCTTCTTCTATACTGGCCTTTGAGTTGAGGTTGACTTCTGTCCATGACGACACCCACAGGGATGATGATGGCTCACAACTACTTGCAGGTCCTGAGCTTCCGATTTTCAGAATTTTCCATCTTTTATTGGCGCACGAGTGGACTGGGTATGGAGTGACGCGCCTTCAGCTTCGGAAATAAAAGAAGGCTGGACGTTTATCTTTTCTACTGATATCGGGTTAAATACAATTTTGTCACTATTATATCTCATTTTACATATTAAATATTATATTATATTTTTTATAAACATATTATTGCACTACAATTTTTTAATAAATTATTATATTTTCTGTTAAAATTAATGGTTAATGATGATGTGAAAATCAGATTTGAAAGACTAATATATGTGGCTTACCACGTGAGAGATATAATCATGTATAACTCAATTTATCATAAAATAAAACATTAGTTTTTACTTAATTACAGTTGAAAAAATAATTTTAAATAATAAGAAATTTCAGAAAAATAATAAAATAAAAATATGTTAATAAATTAAATATTATTCAAAGATGAAATAATTTTAAAAAATAAGAAAAAGAAAAAAATATGTTAATAAATTCAATATGCTAATTCGAAAATAAAATCTTCTTAAATTTATTAATACTTACTAAAATTGTTCAAATATGTTAAAATTATTTTTATTTTCATTACTTAAAAAATATGAAATTTATAGAAAAATTAAAAAAAAAATTCATCTTCAATTTGGAGAGTATATGTTTCATATTTTCATGTATTCAAATATTTTATTTTAAAGATATATTTAACATATTTTTATTTTCTTATTTTTTAAAATTATTGTTTCAATTGTAATTAAATAAATTTATATTTTATGATGAATTGGGTTAAACATGATAATATTCCCGTGGCAAGCCACATAAGTGGGTCTTTCAAGTCTGACTTCCACATCATTGTTGACCGTTAATTTTAACATAAAATATAACAGTTTGTTAATAAATTGAGGTACAGTGATGCGTTTGTAAAATTTTTTAGTACAATGTCTGATATGTAAAATGAAATATAGTATAGTGAGTAAAAGTGCATTTAATCTATTTCCTTCTTGTTTTGTTTGGTTTTTATACATGAATGGTTAGATTTGCAAGTAAATTTATTAAATTTACTATAATATATTCCATCCGTCCAAAAAGGAATGAGGCGACAAAATGATGAGTAAAGGCTCATTTTTTTTTTGGACAGAGGGAGTATTATATTTTTATTTAAAAAAAAATTAATAATTTATTTAAATGTGAATAAGATGAATTTAGAATTTTTACTTAATTCTAATTGCTGAATGTTTGATTTCAACCGTCAAATGTTTTATAATTTGTTGTAAATTATAATGGATAATAATTTTTTTTTATGTATACTGTTGAGTCCTAAGTTCGCTATTTTGATGTCTCCAAAATCCTAACTTCAAAATATAAAACACACTGGTAGCCCCACGGCAGTAGCCGTGGGGGAAACCTTTAGCGTGAGAATAAGTATAGGGCCATATGTGAAATTATAATCAATTATATGAAGGAGTAGAGTTTAAAGAATTGTTGTTCCTTCCTGCACATCGGGAGATGAGGGTTTTTATAGGACCCCCTAACTTGAGGCTTAAACTAGATAACTAATGAGAGTTTGTATCTCATTAGGTTTGTGGAATCCTTATCAGATTGTGTAACGTACCTGGACATGTGTCATAATTAGAGTCCGTTTAGACTTCCCTTCTTGTGGGCGTAATTCTCCTAAATTAATTAGGAGAATTATTGAGCCCTAGCTTTGATTAATGTAGCGTTCGGGTTATTTTGACCGATGTTGTGAGAACCCGAAAATTTGAGAACGATTTAATAAATAAAAATCTTCCTATTATTATTTCTCTAGTTGAATTATTTTTCGCGGTTACGTTTTGAAGAACGGAATTTAAAATAGTAATGCCAAAGGCGTTT
>JAUMHB010078417.1:0-12369 GCA_032359685.1 Pittosporum tobira | reverse complement strand
ATCTTTGTACGTCACCTCATTAGATTGCACCGAATTCATGTAATTTGTTGGCATTTCTTTGTTTGTGTGATTAGCTCATATCTGCAAGATCCATGCTTAATACATCATTTTGGAAACACCATAACATGTATATATATATAGATGTACAATGGGTGGGTGTTGAGAGTGTCTTGTAGGATATTGTCCCACATGAGTATTCCAAGACTTATGAATCAACTTATATATTTGAAAAGCCTCTCCATTAATCATTACTTGGTTTTTAGTTAGATGCTTGAGCAGATCACATGTTTTTATTAGCATTACATCTAATTTGTATGATTGTTTTCTTTTATGTCCCATGCCCCTTTCAACTAAATTATGCTGATATCTATTCAAATTAACTTAAAAATAGACCAAAGGGGAAAAAATTGATGAAGGGGTTCTCTCACCAATTTGCATCATTCCTCATATCATATCCGGAAAGATCTGCAACTTCAGTTAGAGCAGCTTGCAAAACTCCCAGTTTGGTAGCGTACAACGGATGGATCCCGTCGTAAAATGGAGGAAGAACCGTTTGTCCATTTCTTTTCCTGCAATCGAGGATCATTACTAGCTCATCGAGGCAACGTGTTGAAGCAGCATATTTTTTTGATAAAACAATGATAGAAATATTTGCGTCTTCGATTGCTCGTGGCAATACGACTGAGGTTCGGATTCCTGCCTGATCTAGCGCCCGATAAAGATGACCAGTAAAGTTCTTTTGTTCATCATTACCACTGAAGCTCAAGAAAACGTTCCAACTACTAGATGGAGATGGAGATGGAGATGAATCAGTCTTCAAGCCCTTGGGATTACTTTATGTCGGACGTCCTTCGCAATTTCCCTGATGAGCTTTGCTTCATGCCTGCCAAATTTTTATCCGAACAAAGAGTCGCATGAAACATATCGAAAGAAAACTTTATAATGTTAATATTCTACTTCCACATAATTCTGGGTAGAGAAAATTTATATTGTTAATATTCTATCCAATGATTTATACAATGTCTGTGTCTGTATACATGTACGCGTACTACATATCAAAGTGTGATAACTACCGTTTTTGTTTTCAATAGTCTCCAATGCATGACCTTAATATGAAGGTTCATAACTTTTGAAATTTCTATGCTGTATTTACTTTTTTTTCCCCCTGTTCTTGATTTTTAAAGCGCCAGTCCCATTGCAAAGATTTAAGGGGCATGTATATGGGTTCCATGTAATTTCATTATGTATTGTTGGTCTCTCTTATGTGTTTATTGATGCTATACCAAAGTATGAACACAGAAATCTCATTTATAGGCAATCAAAGAGTGAGGAAACATGAAAAGTTCGCTTTCACGAACTTTTTTTAACTGGGGATATTTGATACTTTTCCTAAGGGCAGGTCGTTTGTCTTTTCGTATCTGAAAATTGACAAAATATTGATCTTTGTACGTCGCCTCATTAGATGGAACAGAATTCATGTAACTTGTTGGCATTTCTTTCTTTGCGTGGTTAGCTCATAACTGCAAGATCCACTAATCATTACTTGGTATTTAGTTGGATGCTTGAACATATCACATGTTTTTGTTAGCATTATATCTTAATTTGTATGATTGTTTTCTTTTATGTCCATGCCTCTTTCATCTAAATTATGCTGATATCTATTCAAATTAACTTAAAAATAGAGCAAAGGGGAAAAAACTGATGACGACGTTCTCTCACCGATTTGCATCATTTGTCAGCTGTACCATGTCATCCACGAAACGTTCCTCATGTTTCTTAAAAGCATCTGCAAAACTCTCAGTTTGGTGGCGTACAACCTTTTGTCCGTTTCTTCTCTTGCTGTCGAGGCACCAACTTGAAGAAGCATAATTTTTGGACAAAACAATGATTGAAATATTTGCGTCTTCGATTGCTCGTAGACATTCAGCTGATATTTCTTCTCCCCTTTGTAGTTGAGTATCATCCATAAAGATTCGGATTCCTGCCTGATGGAGCGCCGTGTACAGATGACCAGTAAAGTTCTTCCGTGTATCTTTACTTATGAAGCTCAAGAAAACATCCCAACGACTAGATGGAGATGGAGTTGAATCAGTCTGGTGACTTGTACCAGCCATGGAAGCAGGAGTTGAAGATGAACAAGGATGGGAAAAAAACGAATAAAGATGAAAGGGCAAGATGAGAGGAAAGAGTGAGATGAATGTTCAAATAGAGGGGGTGGCTGATTGACCAACTCTTCCCAATATATATATTAATGGAAACATTCAAGTATAAGATTCTCATCTAAAAGTTAAATTTCTTTTGTTAGCAATCTCTCCGCAAAGTTCATGGAATAATAGTCTCCATAATTAATATGTCTCTGTCTCTCTATATTATATGAGATTAGGTGCACCTATACTATCGGAAATTTCATATGAAAGATTGCATACTTTGAGAAACAAATCAACTTCTATATAGTTAGTATTTTATGCAATGATTTAAATGTCACTGTCTCTCTCTCTCTATATCATCTCTCTCTATATCATATGAACGCATAGACAAACATCTCTCTCCATATTATATGTACGCATAGACAAACATATTACGTGTTTCTGGTAGAAGGGTGTGAGACCCGAGAATTTCATCAAGGACGTAATGTTAATATTTTTATGTGAATGATGATATTATTTTGCAAGTCAATGAATTTTACTAAATATTGTTTCAGAAAATTTTCTCAAAATTGGATATGATAATATGAATGCGAAAATAACCCGGGTGTGAGAACCAAGAATTTTGCTCGGAGAATGAAAACAATATGTAATTAAATATTTATGAGAATGATAAAAATAACTTTGTAAATTTAATTGATGATCATTGAAATGAAAGGAATATTTGGAGCGTGTTACGCAACTTTGTTCGGGAAAATTTTTCATGTCGACTTGAGACGGGAATGAGAACCCCTAACCTTAAGCCAAACTAATTTGTGTTGGACCAAGTAAGGGTCTCTAGGGTTCATATGAATTTTATTTTAGACATAAGCCTCATTTAAAATGAATCGGATTACTCGATTTTCGGCTAACGGGCTAAAGTTGTATTTTTGGGTCAAAACTTGAAAAATGGAGCAAAAATGAAACAAAATGGGCCAAGCCCAAGGGGTGAACGTCCAAGGTCAGTATGTGTGTGTATATTTTCTACAAAAATATATTTTGAGGAGATATTTTTGACTTGGAGGTCAAAGCTTCCCAAGGAAGCTTGTATTTTGGGCCATTAATCAAGCCATAAAAATGGGAGCCTTCATCTGCACCCTCCATCCTACCTAACTCCAAAATAAAGCCACTTTAAGCTCTATTTTCCTTGGAAATTTCGTGCAGAGGGGATAGGAGAAGCTGCTGCACTTTGTTCTTTGCTTGGCGTAAAGAGAGATGTAGAGAGAGAAAGTGAAAAACACGCAAATCTTGCATGTTTAGCCAAGATCAAACCTTCATATACTCAAATACATCCTCTACTTGACTAGAGAATTCAATTAAACCTCAAACATCTGAGCTTTAGAGCCACAGGTGGTAGGAAAGTAGGGAAAATCATTGATTCGGAAAGGAACGACGCTAAGGGAGAAAAGATCTACCAAGGTTAATAACTTACTACAAATCTTGCAAGCAAGTTGAGCACTTTGGTACTTCCTTTTGTTTTTCATAGCTAGAGTAATGTTATATTGATGATTTAGTGTGTGTTTAAAGGTTTGGATGATAGATTACATGTTTATTTTGATGATTGTAATGGTTGGAGGCATATATGGGAGGAAGGGATGCTATGTTTGGGTTATGTGATTATTGTTTGTTTTATGAATGAATAGGCATGTTTTGATCATTTGAGAAAATATTAGGAGTGTTAAACTGAGGTTCCTAAGGTATACTTGAAGGTTTTAGGTCGTGCATATATTGGTCGATAGCTATGGAACCCATCCTTGCATGAATGGTGTGTTTTAGAAAAACTCAGAAACTGCAGCCTCACTTTGAAATTTTATATAAAATAATTGAATTGAGATTTTTGCATGAAATGTTTTGTGAGCTTAGTTAACTTATACATATTTATAGAAGGTTTCTTAGAAATATAAGGTCGTTTACTATTTTTATAAAATGATATAAAACGGGGACAGTAACATCCCGAATTTTTGAAAAAGTGTGATTTTTGGATCAACTTTGAAAATACGGCTAAAAGTTGATGAAAAGTTTTATGGTCAAACTTAGTCAAATATAATGTGTTTTTCCAAAAATATTGACTACATTTGAGAGTTTTTGCTATTTTTGAAAAATATCTAAATTTGCTGATGTAAAGTCAAAATAGAACAGATTTTCTAGAAAATTTTCGAACATTGGAAAGCAATAAATTTTTCATATAAACTCGGAATTGAGTCGTTATTGAGCCTAAATGAAGCTCTAGAAATTTAGAATGTAGAAAACTTAAGTTTGTAGTTAAATGGATTTTTTAATAGAAATTCGTTTGCGTGAGAATGCCACTAGTGTAGTAAGCTAAAATGGTCAATGATGTTATAAGATCCAAAGCTTGAACGATGTAGTTATATGAGACATTTATGTATATAGGAACCTTTGAGCATATTGAGATTGAGATAAACTTGACCTTTAATTTTCTTTAGGTGAAAGCTAGAATCGTAGGGAGTAGACACGGGTTTATAATTAAAATGATCAAACTTTTTAAGTATTTTCTCCACATAATGCTCCTGAGAACTCATATAACCATTTATCTATTTAAATTTACTCCCAATATCACATTTGCTTCACCTAAGTCTTTCATATCAAAGTTTGAGGACAACATATTTTTAGTTCCATAGATGACATCAATATTAGTCCCAAAGATCAACAAATCATCTACATAAAGGCATACAATAACACCAGAATTCTCATCATTGAATTATATATATATATATATATGCATCTATCTCCGTCATTTATTGCATATCTATTAGATGTCATTACACTATCAAATTTATCATTCCATTGTTTAGGAGTTTGTTTAAGTCCATATAGTGACTTAACTAAGTGTCAAACCCTTTGAGTTGATCCATATAGATCTCCTTTAGATACAAACCCTTCGAGTTGATCCATATAGATCTCCTCCTCTAAGTGTCCATTGAGAAATGTGGTCTTAACATTCATTTGGTGAATTAATAAATTTTTGATAGCGGCTAAAGCAATTAGAAGTCTATTTGAAGAGATTCTAGCAATTGAGGAATAAGTAATCTGGGTCTTTCTTTTGTTTATAACCTTTTGCCACAAGTCTAGCTTTGAATTTATCTATTGATCCATTTGGTTTTAATTTCTTTTTAAATATCTATTTGCAACCAATAGTCTTCGAACCAGGAGGTTGAACTGTCAAATCCCAAGTATGATTAACCATAATTGATTCAATTTCATAATGATAACTTCTTTACAAAATAGAGCATCACAAGATGTTACGGCTTCTCTAAAAGTCAAGGGATCATTATTATCCATCACAAATGTATAAAAGTAATTTCTAAGATTAGTTTCCATTCTCAGACGTTTATTTCTTCTTAATTGTAGTTCAACTTCCTCAATTAAATTTTTGTTAGAGCTCTTAGGATGCTTTATTATTGGTCTATCTATCACAGGTTTCAAGGGGAACACATTTTCAAAGAAATCCGCATTTTTGGACTTAGTGATTATATTATGGTCTAACAAATCACTTTTTACAACGAGAAATCTCTACGTAGCACTATTTTTGGCATACCCAATAAATAATCAATCAGTAGTTTTGGAATCAAATTTTCTTTTCTTAGGTTCAAGTAACATAACCTTAGCAAGACACCCCCACACTCTAAGGTAATTAATAATAGGCAAACAATTTTTCCAAAGTTCATAAGGTGTCATTCTAGTTTTCTTCATTATGATTATATTTTGAAGATAACATACAGAGAGGATAGCTTCACCCCATAAGTTTAAAGGAGCACCTGAACTTATTAGCATGCATTACACATTTCTTTTAAAGTTCTATTTTTTCTTTTAGCTATACCATTAGATTGGGGTGAATAGGGTGGAGTAACTTCATGTACTATTCCTTGTTCTTCGCAATATTTCCCGAGTGGTTTTGAATCATATTCTCCTCCTCTATCATATCTCAGTCTTTTAATTTTTCTGTCTAACTTATTTTCAACTTTAAGTTTATAAATTAGAAACTTATCTTCCACTTCATACTTATTTCTAAGTAAGTAAACTTTAGTGTATCTAGAGTAATCATCTATGAGTGTTATATAATAGTTCTTTCCTCCTATAGATATGTTACGAGACATGTTTCCCAAATCCGAATGTATTAAACTAAGAGGTTCAGATTCTCGAAAATCTATTTGCATGGTTTCTTAGTTGCTTTTGCCTTAGAACATACTTCACATTTTTCAGTATTAGACATTTTAATATCTTTTAAGATTCCACAATCTTTCAAGCTCTTTATGTATTTATAATTAATATGTCCTAATCTCGCATGCCATATAGTATTACAATCAACCAAGTAAGCAAAAGAAAGACTATTATTATCGCAAACAAGTTCAAATACATTTAAATGAAACAAGTCAGAATTGAAATACACTCTTCCCACAAAATCTCCATGTTTAGTTAACACGACTTTATCGATTACGAATATTACTTTAACTCCCCACTTTTCCCACGAAAATTAGATTCTAGTTCAACTTCCACAATTAAATTTTTGTTAGAGCTCTTAGGATGCTTTATTATTGGTCTATCTATCGCAGGTTTCAAGGGGAACACATTTTCAAAGAAATCCGCATTTTTGGACTTAGTGATTGTATTATGGTCTAACAAATCACTTTTTACAACGAGAAATCTCTACGTAGCACTATTTTTGGCATACCCGATAAATAATCAATCAGTAGTTTTGGAATCAAATTTTCTTTTCTTAGGTTCAAGTAACATAACCTTAGCAAGACACCCCCACACTCTAAGGTAATTAATAATAGGCAAACAATTTTTCCAAAGTTCATAAGGTGTCATTCTAGTTTTCTTCATTATGATTATATTTTGAAGATAACATACAGAGAGGATAGCTTCACCCCATAAGTTTAAAGGAGCACCTGAACTTATTAGCATGCATTACACATTTCTTTTAAAGTTCTATTTTTTCTTTTAGCTATACCATTAGATTGGGGTGAATAGGGTGGAGTAACTTCATGTACTATTCCTTGTTCTTCGCAATATTTCCCGAGTGGTTTTGAATCATATTCTCCTCCTCTATCATATCTCAGTCTTTTAATTTTTCTGTCTAACTTATTTTCAACTTTAAGTTTATAAATTAGAAACTTATCTTCCACTTCATACTTATTTCTAAGTAAGTAAACTTTAGTGTATCTAGAGTAATCATCTATGAGTGTTATATAATAGTTCTTTCCTCCTATAGATATGTTACGAGACATGTTTCCCAAATCCGAATGTATTAAACTAAGAGGTTCAGATTCTCGAAAATCTATTTGCATGGTTTCTTAGTTGCTTTTGCCTTAGAACATACTTCACATTTTTCAGTATTAGACATTTTAATATCTTTTAAGATTCCACAATCTTTCAAGCTCTTTATGTATTTATAATTAATATGTCCTAATCTCGCATGCCATATAGTATTACAATCAACCAAGTAAGCAAAAGAAAGACTATTATTATCGCAAACAAGTTCAAATACATTTAAATGAAACAAGTCAGAATTGAAATACACTCTTCCCACAAAATCTCCATGTTTAGTTAACACGACTTTATCGATTACGAATATTACTTTAACTCCCCACTTTTCCCACGAAAATTAGATTATAATGAATTTCAAGTACGTGATAAATGTCGGTTAAGAGAAAATGTCTACCCAGATGTCAACTTGAAGCTCACTATTCCTTAATTTCCCTAGCATGGGTGCAAATCTTGAATCACCCATATATACATGTTCATCTCTTTGTTTAATGGGAGTGTAGGATATAAATAAACACTAGAAAAAAAGAGGGTAAGGTAACGGCTTCAAAACCGTTACAAATGGTATGAAAACCGTTACCAATAATATTCCTAACGGTTTTGGTAATGGTTTCCTATCCGTGATAATTGTAGCCGAGACAAATGTCTCTAACGATTCGAGGACCGTTGGGAATACTTATTTGTAATGCTTTTTTTAACAGTTATGTAAGCGTTACCAGAAAATGTGATTTGCTTAATTTTTTTGTATGAGGTTTTCGTAACGCTTTTAAACCGTTACTAATACATTTTCAAAATGATACAAAATCTTTTATTCATTTATTATTTATGCAATTTTTGTAATGTTTTTAAACTAGTACAAATACATTTTGAGACCGATACAAAATATTTTTCTTTGTTTATGCAGTTCTTGTAACGCTTTTAAACCAATACAAATACATTTTCAAACCGATACAAAATCTTTTATTCATATATTATTTATGCGATTTTTGTAACACTTTTAAAATGATACAAATACGTTTTTCAACCGATACAAAATTTTTTACTCTTGCTCAATTATTATTTATAAATCATTTTGTAAAACAAATAATAAATGAAAAAAATTATATTAAAATTTTGAAAGATTTCTATAAAATCAATATACATTCCATCACATATGCAACACCAATAAAATAACAAGAACTCAACCCATTATAATTTACAATATTTCTATGTCTTACAAAATAAGGACCTCCAACACAAGTCTATCCTTACTAAATAAAATAGTCCAACACAAGAGTCTTACAAAAATACTTACAAAAGTCTAGATCTTCAACACAAGTTTAACTAAGTTATATAACTGTTTTAACCAAATAGCTAGTCTACATTGCTTCTTACGTAGATTCAAAAATTAGGCACGTACTTTCAAGCTAGGTCAAGTCATCCAAGTCATCCACATTACTTCTTTCTTGTTCAAAAGCAAAGATGTCATCCAAGTCATCTCTATCTCGCTCAAAACTAGAAGTAGTAGAATCCTATTAAAAAAAGAAAACTTTTGTCATGTGTGTGTGTGTGTGTGAGAGACTATAGAGTCAACAATTATTCTTTACGGGGTAAAAAGAGTAGATCTCACAATCAAACTTTTTTCGTGTTGGATAATCACCAACTTGATTTTTAGAAACCATAAAGAAAAGTATAAAATAGTCGGAGCTATATTTATAATTTAAAAAGAAAAATGATCAGGTGTCCTACTAATTTCACTGCTATAAGCAAATTATAATTATTTTTACTGCAACAAGTAAATGATATACTTTTTAATTGTTTTGAACTAATCAGTAATTTTGTTACTGAGGTTCAGGGTCTCATATGATGTCTAGTATAGAGTATATATGAAGCATATAATTTTCAGCACTGATGCAAAAGTCTGAACCACTAAAATCCTTTAATAATATCTTATCTCACCAACCCACACATTTTTTCACCTATAAATCAAACATATTATTGACCTAACATGAATCAACAAGCAATTTTTATGTTAATAGGTTATACAATCACCTAACATGATATCCGTCACAGATTAACAAATAACTAGATTAGCTTTAATTGACCAAAACAAGCTAAGCCGACAACCAAAAAAACCAAAGAATTTATGTAATTGATAAATAAATCATGTTATCCATAATAGATTTGGTCAATATTGGAGCTTACCAGTGCAATAACAATCAATTGAAGATTCTGCTTACAAAAAATGAAATGGTCGGAGCTTCAAAACCGAGGTCGGAGCTTTTAATTAGATGGTCGGAGCTTGTATCAAAGCATCGTTCTATGTGAATCTCTACAAATCTATGAGGGAGGGAATGAAGGAGATGGTTAGAAGATTCAATTCACTGAATAAGCTAAACAAACCAAACAAGATGAATACATTAGTAAGCTTACAACTGGAAGGACCAAATAAGCTTTAGAGCTTCTAATAGATTCACAGTAGAAAGAAAACACTACAAGAAATTTGAGTATCAGATAGACTCAGATACTAACCTGTACCATCCTCTGACTAGTATGGCGAAGGCTTTCTACTGCATATGTCATTCAAGATTTTGTCCTGATATATAGTTCAAATTAAGACACATAAAGACCTCAGTTCAATAAAGAATTGGACACTCATACACTCTGATGAATATGCCACACATTGTTGCATAAGATTTAAGTATCAATTTTCAGGACAATACGGATTAACTTAATTGTTTAGTAAAAGAAAGAGGAAGTAGTACATACCATATATTTATGTAAAGATAATCATATACTTTCAAGAGAGGCTTGTTTGCTTAAATGTAATGCAAACTCTCTTGACATCAGCTTCTCATTAGGAGTGAGTGGCACAGGATATCTGATCTAACAAAAGAAATAAAAATAAACTCAGATAAATTTCAAAATCAATTCAAGCCCAATACCATGAGCATTGCCTTGCTAGGTTAACGTTGAAGATGTAAGTTCAATGGGTCTAGAAATCCATCAAATATGTGGAGCAGTGTTACCCATCACTACTGCAGATAAAATCAGACACATATAAGAACAAAAGAAAAAATGTGAAGGAATTATTTACAATGAGACATGTCTAGGTTAAAAACTCCAAGACGATTATGCAATTCCCAACAGAGAATTACTACAGCAGCCACTTCAAGCAATTGAAAGAAGTTCACCTATCTCTTGATGGTGAGATGTGATAGAGAATTCCCCTTTTAAGGCCACTAAGAATTGAAAAAGTTAAGAAATTGAAAATTAGAACTTAGTTTAGAAATAAATTTCATTTTGGCATTTATCAAACACCTTATAGCAATTAATACTAATATTCATGTAGCTAATAAAAACCTTCCATGTTCAGCTAGAATGCAACAATGAATCTCTGCAAATCTACAGAGAGTTCTCTAATTTTAAAGTAAAACAATTTGAATGTCACATATATATACATATATGAAACAAGAACAAGTATAATCTAGTAGTGAAGAGTTACAAATCATCTGAAGTAGTGAAAACATACCTCAAACTCAAATCTCAAAACCTTGACTTTAGCCTTGTAATTGAAATCCCAAATTTAGAGACCAGGAACCCAAATTATCGTTGACCTTCGATCTAATATCCCCAATTTCAAATTACGAAACCTAAATCGTGAATCTTCAAGGTAAAAACTTTAACCTTTAAACTAAACCCCAAATTATAAATCTGAAACTCAGATCTTAAATATCCAGAGTAAGAACTACAGTAAATACAAATATTAGGTAGAAAGGAAATGACAAAGAAAGATTGGAGAGTCACGAACTTGACGCATTGGAATCTATGCACTTACCTGGGTTATTTCAGATTGAGAGAGTGTCGAACAAACTGGTTAGAGAAGAAGAAACATGGCTCATTTTCGTGTTCCCCATCTACACTAGGGCATCTCTGATTGAAAGATGAAGAAATTGAAAAGGGGGAAGTATACTGGAAGAAATACGGCCAGATGTCTAGAAAATGGACATACTATGGTTGTAGTTTTAACTGGCAAAAAAAATAGAAGTCAGACTTATAAGTTGATTGGTTTTTGCAAGAAAAAAAAAAGGAAAAAATGTAATTTAATGATTTTATACAAAAATCAGTACCGTCTATTCCATTTTTCATGAGTATATATTTTACAAAATTATTTTTAAATAATTTTTCTTTTCCAAAAAGTAAATTTTAAAAATGTTGAAAGAAACTGTTAGTTTCAATATTTGTCGCTAACCTTGATTAATATTTTAAAAATTTTATGATTAGTTGTGATGGTCTAGTTGGTCTCAAAATCGGTTTCTAAATATTTAATACAATTATTATCGTCTCTGATATCTAAATTCACTTGTTCAATTAAGAGAGACAAATTTATGTTCGATGTTAAAATTAGTCTCAAATACGAAAATTTAGAGACATAATTTGATGTGTTTTAAAAAAATATGTCTCAGATACTCGAATTTCTTGTAGTGCAAAGGGATGTGTGTAGAATAAGAGGGAACTTTCCCTCTTGTTTTTTTGGAATTTTTGGTCATTTTTTTCTTTTTGTCAGTGTTTTTTTTTTTTTCGGTCAGTAGTGACTCAGTCTTTCATTTATAATATTTTCATAATTACATTTTTTTTTGTTTAGTGACTTTTTCTTTGAAATAAAAAATTTAAGATTATATTTTATACCGTTTCATACAAATATTTAGTTAATTTTTAATAAAATATATATACCATAAAATAACAATATTAAAATAATTTTTTAAAACTGTATAATATATAATTATTTTAATTAAATAATTAAGGTGAATTAAATATATAATATACAATTATTTATAAAATTCTATATATAATGTAAAATTTTGGAACATAAATCAGGAACATTTTCGAATGTTCCAAGTGTTATTTCTAGAATGGTCTT